>JANJGN010004676.1:0-31126 GCA_026770705.1 Isurus oxyrinchus
AACAGAGGCAAACAGAGTGAAACAGAGGCAAACAGAGTGAAACAGAGGCAAACAGATTTAAACAGAGGCAAAAAGACTTAAACAGAGGCAAACATAGTGAAACAGACGCAAACAGAGTGAAACAGAGGCAAACAGATTGAAACAGAGGCAAACAGAGTGAAACAGAGGCAAACAGACTTAAACAGAGGGAAACAAACTTAAACAGAGGCAAACAGAGTGAAACAGAGGCAAACAGAGTGAAAAAGAGGCAAACAGAGTGAAACAGAGGCAACCAGAGTGAGGCAGAGGCAAACAGAGTGAAACAGAGTCAGACGGATTGAAACAGAGGCAAACAGAGTGAACCAGATGCAAACAGAGTGAACCAGGGGCAAACAGACTTAAACAGGGCAAACAGAGTGAAACAGAGGCAAACAGAGTAAAACAGAGGCAAACAGAGTGAAACAGAGGCAACCTGAGTGAGGCAGAGGCAAACAGTGTGAAACAGAGGCAAACAGAGTGAAACAGAGGCAAACAGAGTGAAAGAGACTTAAACAGAGTGAAACAGAGGCAAACCGAGTGGAACAGAGGCAAACAGAGTGAAACAGAGGCAAACAAGTGAAACAGAGGCAAACAGACTTAAACAGAGGCAAGCATAGTGAAACAGAGTGAAACAGAGGCAAATAGAGTGAAACAGAGGCAAGCAGAGTGAAACAGAGGCAAACAGAGTGAAACAGAGTGAAACAGAGGCAAACAGAGTGAAACAGAGGCAAACAGAGTGAAACAGAGGCAAACAGAGTGAAACAGATGCAAACAGAGTGAAACAGACTTAAACAGAGTGAGACAGAGGCAAACAGAGTGAAACAGAGGCAAGCAGAGTGAAACAGAGGCAAACAGAGTGAAACAGAGGCAAACAGAGTGAAACAGAGGCAACCAGAGTGAGGCAGAGGCAAACAGAGTGAAACAGAGGCAGACAGAGTGAAACAGAGGCAAACAGAGTGAAACAGCTGCAAACAGAGTGAACCAGGGGCAAACAGAGTGAAACAGAGGCAAACAGAGTGAAAAAGAGGCAAACAGACTTAAACAGAGGCAAACAGAGTGAAACAGAGGCAAACAGAGTGAAACAGAGGCAACCTGAGTGAGGCAGAGGCAAACAGATTTAAACAGAGGCAAACAGAGTTAGACAGACTCTAACAGAGGCAAACAGAATGAAACAGAGGCAAACAGAGTGAAACAGAGTGAAACAGAGGGAAACAGAGTGAAACAGAGGCAAACAGAGTGAAACAGAGGCAAACAGAGTGAACCAGATGCAAACAGAGTGAACCAGGGGCAAACAGACTTAAACAGGGGCAAACAGAGTGAAACAGAGGCAAACAGAGTAAAACAGAGGCAAACAGAGTGAAACAGAGGCAACCTGAGTGAGGCAGAGGCAAACAGTGTGAAACAGAGGCAAACAGAGTGAAACAGATGCAAACAGAGTGAAAGAGAGTTAAACAGAGTGAAACAGAGGCAAACCGAGTGGAACAGAGGCAAACAGAGTGAAACAGAGGCAAACAAGTGAAACAGAGGCAAACAGACTTAAACAGAGGCAAGCATAGTGAAACAGAGTGAAACAGAGGCAAATAGAGTGAAACAGAGGCAAGCAGAGTGAAACAGAGGCAAACAGAGTGAAACAGAGTGAAACAGAGGCAAACAGAGTGAAACAGAGGCAAACAGAGTGAAACAGAGGCAAACAGAGTGAAACAGAGGCAAACAGAGTGAAACAGATGCAAACAGAGTGAAACAGAGGCAGGACAGAGTGAAACAGAGGCAAACAGAGTGAAAAAGAGGCAACCAGAGCGAGGGAGAGGCAAACAGACTTAAACAGAGGCAAACAGATTTAAACAGACTTACACAGATGCAAAAAGATTGAAACAGAAGCAGACAGAGTGAAACAGAGGCAAACAGAGTGAAACAGAGGCAAACAGAGTGAAACAGAGGCAACCAGAGTGAGGCAGAGGCAAACAGAGTGAAACAGAGGCAGACAGAGTGAAACAGAGGCAAACAGAGTGAAACAGCTGCAAACAGAGTGAACCAGGGGCAAACAGAGTGAAACAGAGGCAACCAGAGTGAGGCAGAGGCAAACAGAGTGAAACAGAGTCAGACGGATTGAAACAGAGGCAAACAGAGTGAACCAGTTGCAAACAGAGTGAACCAGGGGCAAACAGACTTAAACAGGGGCAAACAGTTTGAAACAGAGGCAAACAGAGTAAAACAGAGGCAAAAAGACTTAAACAGAGGCAAACATAGTGAAACAGACGCAAACAGAGTGAAACAGAGGCAAACAGATTGAAACAGAGGCAAACAGAGTGAAACAGAGGCAAACAGACTTAAACAGAGGGAAACAAACTTAAACAGAGGCAAACAGAGTGAAACAGAGGCAAACAGAGTGAAAAAGAGGCAAACAGAGTGAAACAGAGGCAACCAGAGTGAGGCAGAGGCAAACAGAGTGAAACAGAGTCAGACGGATTGAAACAGAGGCAAACAGAGTGAACCAGATGCAAACAGAGTGAACCAGGGGCAAACAGACTTAAACAGGGGCAAACAGAGTGAAACAGAGGCAAACAGAGTAAAACAGAGGCAAACAGAGTGAAACAGAGGCAACCTGAGTGAGGCAGAGGCAAACAGTGTGAAACAGAGGCAAACAGAGTGAAACAGAGGCAAACAGAGTGAAAGAGACTTAAACAGAGTGAAACAGAGGCAAACCGAGTGGAACAGAGGCAAACAGAGTGAAACAGAGGCAAACAAGTGAAACAGAGGCAAACAGACTTAAACAGAGGCAAACAGAGTGAAACAGAGGCAAACAGAGTGAAAAAGTGGCAAACAGACTTAAACAGAGGCAAACAGAATGAAACAGAGGCAAACAGAGTAAAACAGAGGCAAACAGAGAGAAACAGAGGCAAACAGAGTGAAACAGAGGCAACCTGAGTGATGCAGAGGCAAACAGACTTAAACAGACGCAAACAGAGTTAAACAGACTTAAACAGAGGCAAACAGAGTGAAACAGAGGCAACCAGAGTGAGGCAGAGGCAACAGAGTGAAACAGAGGCAAACAGAGTGAAACAGAGGCAGAGTGAAACAGAGGCAAACAGAGTGAAACAGAGGCAACCAGAGTGAGGCTGAGGCAAACAAAGTGAAACAGAGGCAAAGAGAGTGAAACAGAGGCAGACAGAGTGAAACAGAGGCATACAGTGTGAAACAGAGACAAACAGAGTGAAACAGAGGCAGACTGAGTGAAACCGAGGCAAACAGAGTGAAACAGAGTCAAGCAGAGTGAAACGGAGGCAAACAGAGTGAAACAGAGGCAAACAGAGTGAAACAGAGGCAAACAGACTTAAACAGAGGCAAACAGACTTAAACAGAGGCAAACAAACTTCAACAGAGGCAAATAGACTTGAACAGAGGCAAATAGACTTAAACAGAGGCAAATAGGCTTAAGCAGAGGCAAACAGACTTAAACAGAGGCAAACAGAGGCACACAGAGGCAAACAGTGGCAAACAGAGGCAAACAGAGGAAAACAGAGGCAAACAGAGGCAAACAGAGGCAAGCAGAGTGAAACAGAGGCAAACAGATTTAAACTGAGGCAAAAAGACTTAAACAGAGGCAAACATAGTGAAACAGACACAAACAGAGTGAAACAGAGGCAAACAGATTGAAACAGAGGCAAACAGAGTGAAACAGAGGCAAACAGACTTAAACAGAGGGAAACAAACTTAAACAGAGGCAAACAGAGAGAAACAGAGGCAAACAGAGTGAAACAGAGGCAAACAGAGTGAAACAGAGGCAACCAGAGTGAGGCAGAGGCAAACAGAGTGAAACAGAGTCAGACGGATTGAAACAGAGGCAAACAGCGTGAACCAGATGCAAACAGAGTGAACCAGGGGCAAACAGACTTAAACAGGGGCAAACAGAGTGAAACAGAGGCAAACAGAGTAAAACAGAGGCAAACAGAGTGAAACAGAGGCAACCTGAGTGAGGCAGAGGCAAACAGTGTGAAACAGAGGCAAACAGAGTGAAACAGATGCAAACAGAGTGAAAGAGACTTAAACTGAGTGAAACAGAGGCAAACCGAGTGGAACAGAGGCAAACAGAGTGAAACAGAGGCAAACAAGTGAAACAGAGGCAAACAGACTTAAACAGAGGCAAGCATAGTGAAACAGAGTGAAACAGAGGCAAATAGAGTGAAACAGAGGCAAGCAGAGTGAAACAGAGGCAAACAGAGTGAAACAGAGTGAAACAGAGGCAAACAGAGTGAAACAGAGGCAAATAGAGTGAAACAGAGGCAAACAGAGTGAAACAGATGCAAACAGAGTGAAACAGACTTAAACAGAGTGACACAGAGGCAAACAGAGTGAAACAGAGGCAAGCAGAGTGAAACAGAGGCAAACAGAGTGAAACAGAGGCAAACAGAGTGAAACAGAGGCAACCAGAGTGAGGCAGAGGCAAACAGAGTGAAACAGAGGCAGACAGAGTGAAACAGAGGCAAACAGAGTGAAACAGCTGCAAACAGAGTGAACCAGGGGCAAACAGAGTGAAACAGAGGCAAACAGAGTGAAAAAGAGGCAAACAGACTTAAACAGAGGCAAACAGAGTGAAACAGAGGCAAACAGAGTGAAACAGAGGCAACCTGAGTGAGGCAGAGGCAAACAGATTTAAACAGAGGCAAACAGAGTTAGACAGACTCTAACAGAGGCAAACAGAATGAAACAGAGGCAAACAGAGTGAAACAGAGTGAAACAGAGGCAAACAGAGTGAAACAGAGGCAAACAGAGTGAAACAGATGCAAACAGAGTGAACCAAGGGCAAACAGAGTGAAACAGAGGCAAACAGAGTGAAAAAGTGGCAAACAGACTTAAACAGAGGCAAACAGAATGAAACAGAGGAAAACAGAGTAAAACAGAGGCAAACAGAGAGAAACAGAGGCAAACAGAGTGAAACAGAGGCAACCTGAGTGATGCAGAGGCAAACAGACTTAAACAGACGCAAACAGAGTTAAACAGACTTAAACAGAGGCAAACAGAGTGAAACAGAGGCAACCAGAGTGAGGCAGAGGCAACAGAGTGAAACAGAGGCAAACAGAGTGAAACAGAGGCAGAGTGAAACAGAGGCAAACAGAGTGAAACAGAGGCAACCAGAGTGAGGCTGAGGCAAACAAAGTGAAACAGAGGCAAAGAGAGTGAAACAGAGGCAGACAGAGTGAAACAGAGGCATACAGTGTGAAACAGAGACAAACAGAGTGAAACAGAGGCAGACTGAGTGAAACCGAGGCAAACAGAGTGAAACAGAGTCAAGCAGAGTGAAACGGAGGCAAACAGAGTGAAACAGAGGCAAACAGAGTGAAACAGAGGCAAACAGACTTAAACAGAGGCAAACAGACTTAAACAGAGGCAAACAAACTTCAACAGAGGCAAATAGACTTGAACAGAGGCAAATAGACTTCAACAGAGGCAAATAGGCTTAAACAGAGGCAAACAGACTTAAACAGAGGCAAACAGAGGCACACAGAGGCAAACAGTGGCAAACAGAGGCAAACAGAGGAAAACAGAGGCAAACAGAGGCAAACAGAGGCAAGCAGAGGCGAACAGACTTAAACAGAGGCAAACAGAGGCAAACAGAGTTAAATGGACTTAAACCGAGGCAAACAGAGTGAAACAGAGGCAAACAGAGTGAAACAGAGGCAAACAGAGTGAAACAGAGGCAAACAGAGTTAAACAGAAGCAAACAGAGTGAAACAGAGGCAACCAGAGTTAGGCAGAGGCAAACAGAGTGAAACAGAGGCAAACAGAGTGGAACAGAGGCAAACAGAGTGGAACAGAGGCAATCAGAGTGAAACAGAGGCAGACAGTCTGAAGCAGAGGGAAACAGAGTGAAACAGAGGCAGACAGAGTGAAACAGAGGCAAGCAGAGTGAAACGGAGGGAAACAGAGTGAAAAAGAGGCAAACAGAGTGAAACAGAGGCAAACAGACTTAAACAGAGGCAAACAGACTTAAACAGAGGCAAACAAATTCAACAGAGGCAAATAGACTTGAACAGAGGCAAATAGAGTGAGACAGAGGCAAATAGGCTTAAACAGAGGCAAACAGACTTAAACAGAGGCAAACAGAGGCAAACAGTGGCAAACAGTGGCAAACAGAGGCAAACAGAGGAAAACAGAGGCAAACAGAGGCAAACAGAGTGAAATCGAGGCAAACAGAGTGAAACACAGACAAACAGAGTGAAACAGACTTAAACAGAGTGAAACAGAGTGAAACAGAGGCAAACAGAGTTAAACAGAGGCAAACAGAGTGAAACAGAGGCAAACAGAGTGAAACAGAGGCAAACAGGCTTAAACAGATGCAAACAGAGGGAAACAGACGCAAAAAGAGTGAAACAGAGGCAAACAGAGTGAAACAGAGGCAAACAGAGTGAAACAGAGGCAAACAGAGTGAAACAGAGGCAAACAGAGGGAAACAGAGGCAAACAGAGTGAAACAGAGGCAAACAGAGTGAAACAGAGGCAAACAGTGTGAAAGAGAGGCAAACAGTGTGAAACACAGGCAAACAGAGTGAAACAGAGAGAAACAGAGGCAAACAGTTTGAAACAGAGGCAAACAGAGTGAAACAGATGCAAACAGAGTGAAACAGACTTAAACAGAGTGAAACAGAGTGAAACAGAGGCAAACAGTGTGAAACAGAGGCAGCAGAGTGAAACAGATGCAAACAGAATGAGGCAGACTGAAACAGAGTGAAACAGAGGCAAACAGAGTGAAACAGAGGCAAACAGAGTGAAACAGAGGCAAACAGATTTAAACAGAGGCAAAAAGACTTAAACAGAGGCAAACATAGTGAAACAGACGCAAACAGAGTGAAACAGAGGCAAACAGATTGAAACAGAGGCAAACAGAGTGAAACAGAGGCAAACAGACTTAAACAGAGGGAAACAAACTTAAACAGAGGCAAACAGAGTGAAACAGAGGCAAACAGAGTGAAACAGAGGCAAACAGAGTGAAACAGAGGCAACCAGAGTGAGGCAGAGGCAAACAGAGTGAAACAGAGTCAGACGGATTGAAACAGAGGCAAACAGAGTGAACCAGATGCAAACAGAGTGAACCAGGGGCAAACAGACTTAAACAGGGGCAAACAGAGTGAAACAGAGGCAAACAGAGTAAAACAGAGGCAAACAGAGTGAAACAGAGGCAACCTGAGTGAGGCAGAGGCAAACAGTGTGAAACAGAGGCAAACAGAGTGAAACAGATGCAAACAGAGTGAAAGAGAGTTAAACAGAGTGAAACAGAGGCAAACCGAGTGGAACAGAGGCAAACAGAGTGAAACAGAGGCAAACAAGTGAAACAGAGGCAAACAGACTTAACCAGAGGCAAGCATTTTGAAACAGAGTGAAACAGAGGCAAATAGAGTGAAACAGAGGCAAGCAGAGTGAAACAGAGGCAAACAGAGTGAAACAGAGTGAAACAGAGGCAAACAGAGTGAAACAGAGGCAAACAGAGTGAAACAGAGGCAAACAGAGTGAAACAGATGCAAACAGAGTGAAACAGAGGCAGACAGAGTGAAACAGAGGCAAACAGAGTGAAAAAGAGGCAACCAGAGCGAGGGAGAGGCAAACAGACTTAAACAGAGGCAAACAGATTTAAACAGACTTACACAGATGCAAAAAGATTGAAACAGAAGCAGACAGAGTGAAACAGAGGCAAACAGTGTGAAACAGAGGCAAACTGAGTGAAACAGAGGCAAACAGAGTGAAACAGAGGCAACCAGAGTGAGGCAGAGGCAAACAGAGTGAAACAGAGGCAGACAGAGTGAAACAGAGGCAAACAGACTGAAACAGCTGCAAACAGAGTGAACCAGGGGCAAACAGAGTGAAACAGAGTCAAACAGAGTGAAAAAGAGGCAAACAGACTTAAACAGAGGCAAACAGAGTGAAACAGAGGCAAACAGAGTGAAACAGAGGCAACCTGAGTGAGGCAGAGGCAAACAGAGTGAAACAGAGGCAAACAGAGTGAAACAGAGGCAAACAGAGTGAAACAGAGGCAAACAGAGGGAAACAGAGGCAAACAGAGTGAAACAGAGGCAAACAGAGTGAAACAGAGGCAAACAGTGTGAAAGAGAGGCAAACAGTGTGAAACACAGGCAAACAGAGTGAAACAGAGAGAAAAGAGGCAAACAGTTTGAAACAGAGGCAAACAGAGTGAAACAGATGCAAACAGAGTGAAACAGACTTAAACAGAGTGAAACAGAGTGAAACAGAGGCAAACAGTGTGAAACAGAGGCAGCAGAGTGAAACAGATGCAAACAGAATGAGGCAGACTGAAACAGAGTGAAACAGAGGCAAACAGAGTGAAACAGAGGCAAACAGAGTGAAACAGAGGCAAACAGATTTAAACAGAGGCAAAAAGACTTAAACAGAGGCAAACATAGTGAAACAGACGCAAACAGAGTGAAACAGAGGCAAACAGATTGAAACAGAGGCAAACAGAGTGAAACAGAGGCAAACAGACTTAAACAGAGGGAAACAAACTTAAACAGAGGCAAACAGAGTGAAACAGAGGCAAACAGAGTGAAAAAGAGGCAAACAGAGTGAAACAGAGGCAACCAGAGTGAGGCAGAGGCAAACAGAGTGAAACAGAGTCAGACGGATTGAAACAGAGGCAAACAGAGTGAACCAGATGCAAACAGAGTGAACCAGGGGCAAACAGACTTAAACAGGGGCAAACAGAGTGAAACAGAGGCAAACAGAGTAAAACAGAGGCAAACAGAGTGAAACAGAGGCAACCTGAGTGAGGCAGAGGCAAACAGTGTGAAACAGAGGCAAACAGAGTGAAACAGAGGCAAACAGAGTGAAAGAGACTTAAACAGAGTGAAACAGAGGCAAACCGAGTGGAACAGAGGCAAACAGAGTGAAACAGAGGCAAACAAGTGAAACAGAGGCAAACAGACTTAAACAGAGGCAAGCATAGTGAAACAGAGTGAAACAGAGGCAAATAGAGTGAAACAGAGGCAAGCAGAGTGAAACAGAGGCAAACAGAGTGAAACAGAGTGAAACAGAGGCAAACAGAGTGAAACAGAGGCAAACAGAGTGAAACAGACTTAAACAGAGTGAGACAGAGGCAAACAGAGTGAAACAGAGGCAAGCAGAGTGAAACAGAGGCAAACAGAGTGAAACAGAGGCAAACAGAGTGAAACAGAGGCAACCAGAGTGAGGCAGAGGCAAACAGAGTGAAACAGAGGCAGACAGAGTGAAACAGAGGCAAACAGAGTGAAACAGCTGCAAACAGAGTGAACCAGGGGCAAACAGAGTGAAACAGAGGCAAACAGAGTGAAAAAGAGGCAAACAGACTTAAACAGAGGCAAACAGAGTGAAACAGAGGCAAACAGAGTGAAACAGAGGCAACCTGAGTGAGGCAGAGGCAAACAGATTTAAACAGAGGCAAACAGAGTTAGACAGACTCTAACAGAGGCAAACAGAATGAAACAGAGGCAAACAGAGTGAAACAGAGTGAAACAGAGGCAAACAGAGTGAAACAGAGGCAAACAGAGTGAAACAGAGGCAAACAGAGTGAAACAGATGCAAACAGAGTGAACCAAGGGCAAACAGAGTGAAACAGAGGCAAACAGAGTGAAAAAGTGGCAAACAGACTTAAACAGAGGCAAACAGAATGAAACAGAGGCAAACAGAGTAAAACAGAGGCAAACAGAGAGAAACAGAGGCAAACAGAGTGAAACAGAGGCAACCTGAGTGATGCAGAGGCAAACAGACTTAAACAGACGCAAACAGAGTTAAACAGACTTAAACAGAGGCAAACAGAGTGAAACAGAGGCAACCAGAGTGAGGCAGAGGCAACAGAGTGAAACAGAGGCAAACAGAGTGAAACAGAGGCAGAGTGAAACAGAGGCAAACAGAGTGAAACAGAGGCAACCAGAGTGAGGCTGAGGCAAACAAAGTGAAACAGAGGCAAAGAGAGTGAAACAGAGGCAGACAGAGTGAAACAGAGGCATACAGTGTGAAACAGAGACAAACAGAGTGAAACAGAGGCAGACTGAGTGAAACCGAGGCAAACAGAGTGAAACAGAGTCAAGCAGAGTGAAACGGAGGCAAACAGAGTGAAACAGAGGCAAACAGAGTGAAACAGAGGCAAACAGACTTAAACAGAGGCAAACAGACTTAAACAGAGGCAAACAAACTTCAACAGAGGCAAATAGACTTGAACAGAGGCAAATAGACTTAAACAGAGGCAAATAGGCTTAAACAGAGGCAAACAGACTTAAACAGAGGCAAACAGAGGCACACAGAGGCAAACAGTGGCAAACAGAGGCAAACAGAGGAAAACAGAGGCAAACAGAGGCAAACAGAGGCAAGCAGAGTGAAACAGAGGCAAACAGATTTAAACTGAGGCAAAAAGACTTAAACAGAGGCAAACATAGTGAAACAGACACAAACAGAGTGAAACAGAGGCAAACAGATTGAAACAGAGGCAAACAGAGTGAAACAGAGGCAAACAGACTTAAACAGAGGGAAACAAACTTAAACAGAGGCAAACAGAGAGAAACAGAGGCAAACAGAGTGAAACAGAGGCAAACAGAGTGAAACAGAGGCAACCAGAGTGAGGCAGAGGCAAACAGAGTGAAACAGAGTCAGACGGATTGAAACAGAGGCAAACAGCGTGAACCAGATGCAAACAGAGTGAACCAGGGGCAAACAGACTTAAACAGGGGCAAACAGAGTGAAACAGAGGCAAACAGAGTAAAACAGAGGCAAACAGAGTGAAACAGAGGCAACCTGAGTGAGGCAGAGGCAAACAGTGTGAAACAGAGGCAAACAGAGTGAAACAGATGCAAACAGAGTGAAAGAGACTTAAACTGAGTGAAACAGAGGCAAACCGAGTGGAACAGAGGCAAACAGAGTGAAACAGAGGCAAACAAGTGAAACAGAGGCAAACAGACTTAAACAGAGGCAAGCATAGTGAAACAGAGTGAAACAGAGGCAAATAGAGTGAAACAGAGGCAAGCAGAGTGAAACAGAGGCAAACAGAGTGAAACAGAGTGAAACAGAGGCAAACAGAGTGAAACAGAGGCAAATAGAGTGAAACAGAGGCAAACAGAGTGAAACAGATGCAAACAGAGTGAAACAGACTTAAACAGAGTGACACAGAGGCAAACAGAGTGAAACAGAGGCAAGCAGAGTGAAACAGAGGCAAACAGAGTGAAACAGAGGCAAACAGAGTGAAACAGAGGCAACCAGAGTGAGGCAGAGGCAAACAGAGTGAAACAGAGGCAGACAGAGTGAAACAGAGGCAAACAGAGTGAAACAGCTGCAAACAGAGTGAACCAGGGGCAAACAGAGTGAAACAGAGGCAAACAGAGTGAAAAAGAGGCAAACAGACTTAAACAGAGGCAAACAGAGTGAAACAGAGGCAAACAGAGTGAAACAGAGGCAACCTGAGTGAGGCAGAGGCAAACAGATTTAAACAGAGGCAAACAGAGTTAGACAGACTCTAACAGAGGCAAACAGAATGAAACAGAGGCAAACAGAGTGAAACAGAGTGAAACAGAGGCAAACAGAGTGAAACAGAGGCAAACAGAGTGAAACAGAGGCAAACAGAGTGAAACAGATGCAAACAGAGTGAACCAAGGGCAAACAGAGTGAAACAGAGGCAAACAGAGTGAAAAAGTGGCAAACAGACTTAAACAGAGGCAAACAGAATGAAAGAGAGGAAAACAGAGTAAAACAGAGGCAAACAGAGAGAAACAGAGGCAAACAGAGTGAAACAGAGGCAACCTGAGTGATGCAGAGGCAAACAGACTTAAACAGACGCAAACAGAGTTAAACAGACTTAAACAGAGGCAAACAGAGTGAAACAGAGGCAACCAGAGTGAGGCAGAGGCAACAGAGTGAAACAGAGGCAAACAGAGTGAAACAGAGGCAGAGTGAAACAGAGGCAAACAGAGTGAAACAGAGGCAACCAGAGTGAGGCTGAGGCAAACAAAGTGAAACAGAGGCAAAGAGAGTGAAACAGAGGCAGACAGAGTGAAACAGAGGCATACAGTGTGAAACAGAGACAAACAGAGTGAAACAGAGGCAGACTGAGTGAAACCGAGGCAAACAGAGTGAAACAGAGTCAAGCAGAGTGAAACGGAGGCAAACAGAGTGAAACAGAGGCAAACAGAGTGAAACAGAGGCAAACAGACTTAAACAGAGGCAAACAGACTTAAACAGAGGCAAACAAACTTCAACAGAGGCAAATAGACTTGAACAGAGGCAAATAGACTTAAACAGAGGCAAATAGGCTTAAACAGAGGCAAACAGACTTAAACAGAGGCAAACAGAGGCACACAGAGGCAAACAGTGGCAAACAGAGGCAAACAGAGGAAAACAGAGGCAAACAGAGGCAAACAGAGGCAAGCAGAGGCGAACAGACTTAAACAGAGGCAAACAGAGGCAAACAGAGTTAAATGGACTTAAACCGAGGCAAACAGAGTGAAACAGAGGCAAACAGAGTGAAACAGAGGCAAACAGAGTGAAACAGAGGCAAACAGAGTTAAACAGAAGCAAACAGAGTGAAACAGAGGCAACCAGAGTTAGGCAGAGGCAAACAGAGTGAAACAGAGGCAAACAGAGTGGAACAGAGGCAAACAGAGTGGAACAGAGGCAATCAGAGTGAAACAGAGGCAGACAGTCTGAAGCAGAGGGAAACAGAGTGAAACAGAGGCAGACAGAGTGAAACAGAGGCAAGCAGAGTGAAACGGAGGGAAACAGAGTGAAACAGAGGCAAACAGAGTGAAACAGAGGCAAACAGACTTAAACAGAGGCAAACAGACTTAAACAGAGGCAAACAAATTCAACAGAGGCAAATAGACTTGAACAGAGGCAAATAGAGTGAGACAGAGGCAAATAGGCTTAAACAGAGGCAAACAGACTTAAACAGAGGCAAACAGAGGCAAACAGAGGCAAACAGTGGCAAACAGAGGCAAACAGAGGAAAACAGAGGCAAACAGAGGCAAACAGAGGCAAACAGAGGCAAACAGACTAAAACAGAGGCAAACAGACGTAAACAGAGGCAAACAGAGTTAAATGGACTTAAACCGAGGCAAACAGAGTGAAACAGAGGCAAACAGAGTGAAACAGAGGCTAACAGAGTGAAACAGAGGCAACCAGAGTGAGGCAGAGGCAACCAGAGTGAGGCTGAGGCAAACAAAGTGAAACAGAGGCAAAGAGAGTGAAACAGAGGCAGACAGAGTGAAACAGAGGCATACAGTGTGAAACAGAGACAAACAGAGTGAAACAGAGGCAGACTGAGTGAAACCGAGGCAAACAGAGTGAAACAGAGTCAAGCAGAGTGAAACGGAGGCAAACAGAGTGAAACAGAGGCAAACAGAGTGAAACAGAGGCAAACAGACTTAAACAGAGGCAAACAGACTTAAACAGAGGCAAACAAACTTCAACAGAGGCAAATAGACTTGAACAGAGGCAAATAGACTTAAACAGAGGCAAATAGGCTTAAACAGAGGCAAACAGACTTAAACAGAGGCAAACAGAGGCACACAGAGGCAAACAGTGGCAAACAGAGGCAAACAGAGGAAAACAGAGGCAAACAGAGGCAAACAGAGGCAAGCAGAGTGAAACAGAGGCAAACAGATTTAAACTGAGGCAAAAAGACTTAAACAGAGGCAAACATAGTGAAACAGACACAAACAGAGTGAAACAGAGGCAAACAGATTGAAACAGAGGCAAACAGAGTGAAACAGAGGCAAACAGACTTAAACAGAGGGAAACAAACTTAAACAGAGGCAAACAGAGAGAAACAGAGGCTAACAGAGTGAAACAGAGGCAAACAGAGTGAAACAGAGGCAACCAGAGTGAGGCAGAGGCAAACAGAGTGAAACAGAGTCAGACGGATTGAAACAGAGGCAAACAGCGTGAACCAGATGCAAACAGAGTGAACCAGGGGCAAACAGACTTAAACAGGGGCAAACAGAGTGAAACAGAGGCAAACAGAGTAAAACAGAGGCCAACAGAGTGAAACAGAGGCAACCTGAGTGAGGCAGAGGCAAACAGTGTGAAACAGAGGCAAACAGAGTGAAACAGATGCAAACAGAGTGAAAGAGACTTAAACTGAGTGAAACAGAGGCAAACCGAGTGGAACAGAGGCAAACAGAGTGAAACAGAGGCAAACAAGTGAAACAGAGGCAAACAGACTTAAACAGAGGCAAGCATAGTGAAACAGAGTGAAACAGAGGCAAATAGAGTGAAACAGAGGCAAGCAGAGTGAAACAGAGGCAAACAGAGTGAAACAGAGGCAAACAGAGGCAAACAGAGTGAAACAGAGGCAAATAGAGTGAAACAGAGGCAAACAGAGTGAAACAGATGCAAACAGAGTGAAACAGACTTAAACAGAGTGACACAGAGGCAAACAGAGTGAAACAGAGGCAAGCAGAGTGAAACAGAGGCAAACAGAGTGAAACAGAGGCAAACAGAGTGAAACAGAGGCAACCAGAGTGAGGCAGAGGCAAACAGAGTGAAACAGAGGCAGACAGAGTGAAACAGAGGCAAACAGAGTGAAACAGCTGCAAACAGAGTGAACCAGGGGCAAACAGAGTGAAACAGAGGCAAACAGAGTGAAAAAGAGGCAAACAGACTTAAACAGAGGCAAACAGAGTGAAACAGAGGCAAACAGAGTGAAACAGAGGCAACCTGAGTGAGGCAGAGGCAAACAGATTTAAACAGAGGCAAACAGAGTTAGACAGACTCTAACAGAGGCAAACAGAATGAAACAGAGGCAAACAGAGTGAAACAGAGTGAAACAGAGGCAAACAGAGTGAAACAGAGGCAAACAGAGTGAAACAGAGGCAAACAGAGTGAAACAGATGCAAACAGAGTGAACCAAGGGCAAACAGAGTGAAACAGAGGCAAACAGAGTGAAAAAGTGGCAAACAGACTTAAACAGAGGCAAACAGAATGAAACAGAGGAAAACAGAGTAAAACAGAGGCAAACAGAGAGAAACAGAGGCAAACAGAGTGAAACAGAGGCAACCTGAGTGATGCAGAGGCAAACAGACTTAAACAGACGCAAACAGAGTTAAACAGACTTAAACAGAGGCAAACAGAGTGAAACAGAGGCAACCAGAGTGAGGCAGAGGCAACAGAGTGAAACAGAGGCAAACAGAGTGAAACAGAGGCAGAGTGAAACAGAGGCAAACAGAGTGAAACAGAGGCAACCAGAGTGAGGCTGAGGCAAACAAAGTGAAACAGAGGCAAAGAGAGTGAAACAGAGGCAGACAGAGTGAAACAGAGGCATACAGTGTGAAACAGAGACAAACAGAGTGAAACAGAGGCAGACTGAGTGAAACCGAGGCAAACAGAGTGAAACAGTCAAGCAGAGTGAAACGGAGGCAAACAGAGTGAAACAGAGGCAAACAGAGTGAAACAGAGGCAAACAGACTTAAACAGAGGCAAACAGACTTAAACAGAGGCAAACAAACTTCAACAGAGGCAAATAGACTTGAACAGAGGCAAATAGACTTCAACAGAGGCAAATAGGCTTAAACAGAGGCAAACAGACTTAAACAGAGGCAAACAGAGGCACACAGAGGCAAACAGTGGCAAACAGAGGCAAACAGAGGAAAACAGAGGCAAACAGAGGCAAACAGAGGCAAGCAGAGGCGAACAGACTTAAACAGAGGCAAACAGAGGCAAACAGAGTTAAATGGACTTAAACCAAGGCAAACAGAGTGAAACAGAGGCAAACAGAGTGAAACAGAGGCAAACAGAGTGAAACAGAGGCAAACAGAGTTAAACAGAAGCAAACAGAGTGAAACAGAGGCAACCAGAGTTAGGCAGAGGCAAACAGAGTGAAACAGAGGCAAACAGAGTGGAACAGAGGCAAACAGAGTGGAACAGAGGCAATCAGAGTGAAACAGAGGCAGACAGTCTGAAGCAGAGGGAAACAGAGTGAAACAGAGGCAGACAGAGTGAAACAGAGGCAAGCAGAGTGAAACGGAGGGAAACAGAGTGAAACAGAGGCAAACAGAGTGAAACAGAGGCAAACAGACTTAAACAGAGGCAAACAGACTTAAACAGAGGCAAACAAATTCAACAGAGGCAAATAGACTTGAACAGAGGCAAATAGAGTGAGACAGAGGCAAATAGGCTTAAACAGAGGCAAACAGACTTAAACAGAGGCAAACAGAGGCAAACAGAGGCAAACAGTGGCAAACAGAGGCAAACAGAGGAAAACAGAGGCAAACAGAGGCAAACAGAGGCAAACAGAGGCAAACAGACTAAAACAGAGGCAAACAGACGTAAACAGAGGCAAACAGAGTTAAATGGACTTAAACCGAGGCAAACAGAGTGAAACAGAGGCAAACAGAGTGAAACAGAGGCAAACAGAGTGAAACAGAGGCAAACAGAGTGAAACAGAAGCAAACAGAGTGAAACAGAGGCAACCAGAGTTAGGCAGAGGCAAACAGAGTGAAACAGAGGCAAACAGAGTGGAACAGAGGCAAACAGAGTGGAACAGAGGCAAACAGAGTGAAACAGAGGCAGACAGTCTGAAGCAGAGGGAAACAGAGTGAAACAGAGGCAGACAGAGTGAAACAGAGGCAAGCAGAGTGAAACAGAGGCAAACAGTTTGAAACAGAGGGAAACAGACTGAAACAGAGGCAAACAGACTTAAACAGAGGCAAGCAGACTTAAACAGAGGCAAACAGACTTAAACAGAGGCAAACAGACTTAAACAGAGGCAAACAGACCTAAACAGAGGCAAACAGACTTAAACAGAGGCAAACAGAGTGAAACAGAGAGAAACGGAGGCAAACAGAGCAAAACAGAGGCAAACAGAGGCAAAAAGAGGCAAGCAGACTTAAACAGAGGCAAACAGACTTAAACAGAGGCAAACAGACTTAAACAGAGGCAAACAGACTTAAACAGAGGCAAACAGAATTAAAGAGATGCAAACAGAGTTAAACAGACTGAAACAGAGGCAACAAGAGTGAGGCAGAGGCAAACAGAGTGAAACAGATGTAAACAGAGTGAAACAGAGGCAAACAGAGTGAAACAGAGGCAAAGAGAGTGAAAAAGAGGCATACAGTGTGAAACTGAGGCAGAGTGAAACAGAGGCAGACTGAGTGAAACAGAGGCAAACAGAGTGAAACAGAGGCAAGCAGACTGACAAAGAGGCAAACAGAGTGAAACAGAGGCAAGCAGACTTAAACAGAGGCAAACAGATTTAAACAGAGGCAAATAGACTTAAACAGAGGCAAACAGACTTAAACAGAGGCAAACAGACTGAAACAGAGGCAAACAGATTTAAACAGACTTAAACAGAGGCAAACAGAGTGAAACAGAGAGAAACGGAGGCAAACAGAGGCAAACAGAGCAAAACAGAGGCAAACAGAGGCCAAGAGAGGCAAACAGACTTAAACAGAGGCAAACAGACTTAAACAGAGGCAAACAGACTTAAACAGAGGCAAACAGACTGAAACAGAGGCAAACAGATTTAAACAGACTTAAACAGAGGCAAACAGAGTGAAACAGAGACAAACGGAGGCAAACAGATGCAAACAGAGCAAAACAGAGGCAAACAGAGGCCAACAGAAGCAAACAGACTTAAACAGAGGCAAACAGAATGAAACAGAGGCAAACAGAGTGAAACAGAGGCAAACAGAGGCAAACAGAGTGAAACAGAGGCAACCAGAGTGGCGCAGAGGCAACAGAGTGAAACAGAGGCAAACAGAGTGAAACAGAGGCAAACAGAGTGAAACAGAGGCAGACAGAGTGAAACAGAGGCAAACAGAGTGAAACAGCTGCAAACAGAGTGAACCAGGGGGAAAAAGAGTGAAACAGAGGCAAACAGAGTGAAAAAGAGGCAAACAGACTTAAACAGAGGCAAACAGAGTGAAACAGAGGCAAACAGAGTGAAACAGAGGCAACCTGAGTGAGGCAGAGGCAAACAGACTTAAACAGAGGCAAACAGAGTTAGACAGACTCTAACAGAGGCAAACAGAATGAAACAGAGGCAAACAGAGTGAAACAGAGTGAAACAGAGGGAAACAGAGTGAAACAGAGGCAAACAGAGTGAAACAGAGGCAAACAGAGTGAAACAGATGCAAACAGAGTGAACCAAGGGCAAACAGAGTGAAACAGAGGCAAACAGAGTGAAAAAGTGGCAAACAGACTTAAACAGAGGCAAACAGAATGAAACAGAGGCAAACAGAGTAAAACAGAGGCAAACAGAGAGAAACAGAGGCAAACAGAGTGAAACAGAGGCAACCTGAGTGATGCAGAGGCAAACAGACTTAAACAGACGCAAACAGAGTTAAACAGACTTAAACAGAGGCAAACAGAGTGAAACAGAGGCAACCAGAGTGAGGCAGAGGCAACAGAGTGAAACAGAGGCAAACAGAGTGAAACAGAGGCAGAGTGAAACAGAGGCAAACAGAGTGAAACAGAGGCAACCAGAGTGAGGCTGAGGCAAACAAAGTGAAACAGAGGCAAACAGAGTGAAACAGAGGCAGACAGAGTGAAACAGAGGCATACAGTGTGAAACAGAGACAAACAGAGTGAAACAGAGGCAGACTGAGTGAAACCGAGGCAAACAGAGTGAAACAGAGTCAAGCAGAGTGAAACGGAGGCAAACAGAGTGAAACAGAGGCAAACCGAGTGAAACAGAGGCAAACAGACTTAAACAGAGGCAAACAGACTTAAACAGAGGCAAACAAACTTCAACAGAGGCAAATAGACTTGAACAGAGGCAAATAGACTTAAACAGAGGCAAATAGGCTTAAACAGAGGCAAACAGACTTAAACAGAGGCAAACAGAGGCACACAGAGGCAAACAGTGGCAAACAGAGGCAAACAGAGGAAAACAGAGGCAAACAGAGGCAAACAGAGGCAAGCAGAGTGAAACAGAGGCAAACAGATTTAAACTGAGGCAAAAAGACTTAAACAGAGGCAAACATAGTGAAACAGACACAAACAGAGTGAAACAGAGGCAAACAGATTGAAACAGAGGCAAACAGAGTGAAACAGAGGCAAACAGACTTAAACAGAGGGAAACAAACTTAAACAGAGGCAAACAGAGAGAAACAGAGGCAAACAGAGTGAAACAGAGGCAAACAGAGTGAAACAGAGGCAACCAGAGTGAGGCAGAGGCAAACAGAGTGAAACAGAGTCAGACGGATTGAAACAGAGGCAAACAGAGTGAACCAGATGCAAACAGAGTGAACCAGGGGCAAACAGACTTAAACAGGGGCAAACAGAGTGAAACAGAGGCAAACAGAGTAAAACAGAGGCAAACAGAGTGAAACAGAGGCAACCTGAGTGAGGCAGAGGCAAACAGTGTGAAACAGAGGCAAACAGAGTGAAATAGATGCAAACAGAGTGAAAGAGACTTAAACAGAGTGAAACAGAGGCAAACCGAGTGGAACAGAGGCAAACAGAGTGAAACAGAGGCAAACAAGTGAAACAGAGGCAAACAGACTTAAACAGAGGCAAGCATAGTGAAAACAGAGTGAAACAGAGGCAAATAGAGTGAAACAGAGGCAAGCAGAGTGAAACAGAGGCAAACAGAGTGAAACAGTGTGAAACAGAGGCAAACAGAGTGAAACAGAGGCAAATAGAGTGAAACAGAGGCAAACAGATTGAAACAGATGCAAACAGAGTGAAACAGACTTAAACAGAGTGAGACAGAGGCAACCAGAGTGAAACAGAGGCAAGCAGAGTGAAACAGAGGCAAACAGAGTGAAACAGAGGCAAACAGAGTGAAACAGAGGCAACCAGAGTGAGGCAGAGGCAAACAGAGTGAAACAGAGGCAGACAGAGTGAAACAGAGGCAAACAGAGTGAAACAGCTGCAAACAGAGTGAACCAGGGGCAAACAGAGTGAAACAGAGGCAAACAGAGTGAAAAAGAGGCAAACAGACTTAAACAGAGGCAAACAGAGTGAAACAGAGGCAAACAGAGTGAAGCAGATTCAAACAGAGTGAAACAGAGGCAAACAGAGTGAAACAGAGGCAAACACATTGAAACAGAGGCAACCAGAGTGAGGCAGAGGCAAACAGACTTAAACAGAGGCAAACAGAGTAAAACAGAGGCAAACAGAGTGAAACAGAGGCAAACAGAGTTAGACAGACTCTAACAGAGGCAAACAGAATGAAACAGAGGCAAACAGAGTGAAACAGAGTGAAACAGAGGCAAACAGAGTGAAACAGAGGCAAACAGAGTGAAACAGAGGCAAACAGAGTGAAACAGATGCAAACAGAGTGAACCAAGGGCAAACAGAGTGAAACAGAGGCAAACAGAGTGAAAAAGTGGCAAACAGACTTAAACAGAGGCAAACAGAATGAAACAGAGGCAAACAGAGTAAAACAGAGGCAAACAGAGAGAAACAGAGGCAAACAGAGTGAAACAGAGGCAACCTGAGTGATGCAGAGGCAAACAGACTTAAACAGACGCAAACAGAGTTAAACAGACTTAAACAGAGGCAAACAGAGTGAAACAGAGGCAACCAGAGTGAGGCAGAGGCAACAGAGTGAAACAGAGGCAAACAGAGTGAAACAGAGGCAGAGTGAAACAGAGGCAAACAGAGTGAAACAGAGGCAACCAGAGTGAGGCTGAGGCAAACAAAGTGAAACAGAGGCAAACAGAGTGAAACAGAGGCAGACAGAGTGAAACAGAGGCATACAGTGTGAAACAGAGACAAACAGAGTGAAACAGAGGCAGACTGAGTGAAACCGAGGCAAACAGAGTGAAACAGAGTCAAGCAGAGTGAAACGGAGGCAAACAGAGTGAAACAGAGACAAACAGAGTGAAACAGAGGCAAACAGACTTAAACAGAGGCAAACAGACTTAAACAGAGGCAAACAAACTTCAACAGAGGCAAATAGACTTGAACAGAGGCAAATAGACTTAAACAGAGGCAAATAGGCTTAAACAGAGGCAAACAGACTTAAACAGAGGCAAACAGAGGCACACAGAGGCAAACAGTGGCAAACAGAGGCAAACAGAGGAAAACAGAGGCAAACAGAGGCAAACAGAGGCAAGCAGAGGCAAACAGACTTAAACAGAGGCAAACAGAGGCAAACAGAGTTAAATGGACTTAAACCGAGGCAAACAGAGTGAAACAGAGGCAAACAGAGTGAAACAGAGGCAAACAGAGTGAAACAGAGGCAAACAGAGTTAAACAGAAGCAAACAGAGTGAAACAGAGGCAACCAGAGTTAGGCAGAGGCAAACACAGTGAAACAGAGGCAAACAGAGTGGAACAGAGGCAAACAGAGTGGAACAGAGGCAATCAGAGTGAAACAGAGGCAGACAGTCTGAAGCAGAGGGAAACAGAGTGAAACAGAGGCAGACAGAGTGAAACAGAGGCAAGCAGAGTGAAACGGAGGGAAACAGAGTGAAACAGAGGCAAACAGAGTGAAACAGAGGCAAACAGACTTAAACAGAGGCAAACAGACTTAAACAGAGGCAAACAAATTCAACAGAGGCAAATAGACTTGAACAGAGGCAAATAGAGTGAAACAGAGGCAAATAGGCTTAAACAGAGGCAAACAGACTTAAACAGAGGCAAACAGAGGCAAACAGAGGCAAACAGTGGCAAACAGAGGCAAACAGAGGAAAACAGAGGCAAACAGAGGCAAACAGAGGCAAACAGAGGCAAACAGACTTAAACAGAGGCAAACAGACGTAAACAGAGGCAAACAGAGTTAAATGGACTTAAACCGAGGCAAACAGAGTGAAACAGAGGCAAACAGAGAGAAACAGAGGCAAACAGAGTGAAACAGAGGCAAACAGAGTGAAACAGAAGCAAACAGAGTGAAACAGAGGCAACCAGAGTTAGGCAGAGGCAAACAGAGTGAAACAGAGGCAAACAGAGTGGAACAGAGGCAAACAGAGTGGAACAGAGGCAAACAGAGTGAAACAGAGGCAGACAGTCTGAAGCAGAGGGAAACAGAGTGAAACAGAGGCAGACAGAGTGAAACAGAGGCAAGCAGATTGAAACAGAGGCAAACAGTTTGAAACAGAGGGAAACAGACTGAAACAGAGGCAAACAGACTTAAACAGAGGCAAGCAGACTTAAACAGAGGCAAACAGACTTAAACAGAGGCAAACAGACTTAAACAGAGGCAAACAGACCTAAACAGAGGCTAACAGACTTAAACAGAGGCAAACAGAGTGAAACAGAGAGAAACGGAGGCAAACAGAGCAAAACAGAGGCAAACAGAGGCAAAAAGAGGTAAGCAGACTTAAACAGAGGCAAACAGACTTAAACAGAGGCAAACAGACTTAAACAGAGGCAAACAGACTTAAACAGAGGCAAACAGAATTAAAGAGATGCAAACAGAGTTAAACAGACTGAAACAGAGGCAACAAGAGTGAGGCAGAGGCAAACAGAGTGAAACAGATGTAAACAGAGTGAAACAGAGGCAAACAGAGTGAAAAAGAGGCAAAGAGAGTGAAAAAGAGGCATACAGTGTGAAACTGAGGCAAACAGAGTGAAACAGAGGCAGACAGAGTGAAACAGAGGCAAACAGAGTGAAACAGAGGCAAGCAGACTGACAAAGAGGCAAACAGAGTGAAACAGAGGCAAGCAGACTTAAACAGAGGCAAACAGATTTAAACAGAGGCAAATAGACTTAAACAGAGGCAAACAGACTTAAACAGAGGCAAACAGAGTTAGACAGACTCAAACAGAGGCAAACAGAATGAAACAGAGGCAAACAGAGTGAAACAGAGGCAAACAGAGTGAAACAGAGGCAACCAGAGTGGCGCAGAGGCAACAGAGTGAAACAGAGGCAAACAGAGTGAAACAGAGGCAAACAGAGTGAAACAGAGGCAAACAGAGTGAAAAAGTGGCAAACAGACTTAAACAGAGGCAAACAGATTGAAACAGAGGCAAACAGAGTAAAACAGTGGCAAACAGAGAGAAACAGAGGCAAACAGAGTGAAACAGAGGCAACCTGAGTGATGCAGAGGCAAACAGACTTAAACAGACGCAAACAGAGTTAAACAGACTTAAACAGAGGCAAACAGAGTGAAACAGAGGCAACCAGAGTGAGGCAGAGGCAACAGAGTGAAACAGAGGCAAACAGAGTGAAACAGAGGCAGAGTGAAACAGAGGCAAACAGAGTGAAACAGAGGCAACCAGAGTGAGGCAGAGGCAAACAAAGTGAAACAGAGGCAAACAGAGTGAAACAGAGGCAGACAGAGAGAAACAGAGGCATACAGTGTGAAACAGAGACAAACAGAGTGAAACAGAGGCAGACTGAGTGAAACCGAGGCAAACAGAGTTAAACAGAGTGAAGCAGAGTGAAACGGAGGCAAACAGAGTGAAACAGAGGCAAACAGAGTGAAACAGAGGCAAACAGACTTAAACAGAGGCAAACAGACTTAAACAGAGGCAAACAAATTCAACAGAGGCAAATAGACTTGAACAGAGGCAACTAGACTTAAACAGAGGCAAATAGGCTTAAACAGAGGCAAACAGACTTAACCAGAGGCAAACAGAGGCAAACAGAGGCAAACAGTGGCAAACAGAGGCAAACAGAGGAAAACAGAGGCAAACAGAGGCAAACAGAGGCAAACAGAGGCAAACAGACTTAAACAGAGGCAAACAGACGTAAACAGAGGCAAACAGAGTTAAATGGAATTAAACCGAGGCAAACAGAGTGAAACAGAGGCAAACAGAGTGAAACAGAGGCAAACAGAGTGAAACAGAGGCATACAGAGTGAAACAGAAGGAAACAGAGTGAAACAGAGGCAACCAGAGTTAGGCAGAGGCAAACAGAGTGAAACAGAGGCAAACAGAGTGGAACAGAGGCAAACAGAGTGGAACAGAGGCAAACAGAGTGAAACAGAGGCAGACAGTCTGAAGCAGAGGGAAACAGAGTGAAACAGAGGCAGACAGAGTGAAACAGAGGCAAGCAGAGTGAAACAGAGGCAAACAGACTGAAACAGCGGCAAACAGACTTAAACAGAGGCAAGCAGACTTAAACAGAGGCAAACAGACTTAAACAGAGGCAAACAGACTTAAACAGAGGCAAACAGACCTAAACAGAGGCAAACAGACTTAAACAGAGGCAAACAGAGTGAAACAGAGAGAAACGGAGGCAAACAGAGCAAAACAGAGGCAAACAGAGGCAAAAAGAGGCAAACAGACTTAAACAGAGGCAAACAGACTTAAACAGAGGCAAACAGACTTAAACAGAGGCAGACAGACTTAAACAGAGGCAAACAGAATTAAAGAGATGCAAACAGAGTTAAACAGACTGAAACAGAGGCAACAAGAGTGAGGCAGAGGCAAACAGAGTGAAACAGAGGTAAACAGAGTGAAACAGAGGCAAACAGAGTGAAACAGAGGCAAAGAGAGTGAAAAAGAGGCATACAGTGTGAAACAGAGGCAAACAGAGTGAAACAGAGGCAGACTGAGTGAAACAGAGGCAAACAGAGTGAAACAGAGGCAAGCAGACTGACACAGAGGCAAACAGAGTGAAACAGAGGCAAGCAGACTTAAACAGAGGCAAACAGATTTAAACAGAGGCAAACAGACTTAAACAGAGGCAAACAGACTTAAACAGAGGCAAACAGACTGAAACAGAGGCAAACAGATTTAAACAGACTTAAACAGAGGCAAACAGAGTGAAACAGAGAGAAACGGAGGCAAACAGAGGCAAACAGAGCAAAACAGAGGCAAACAGAGGCCAACAGAGGCAAACAGACTTAAACAGAGGCAAACAGACTTAAACAGAGGCAAACAGACTTAAACAGAGGCAAACAGACTGAAACAGAGGCAAACAGATTTAAACAGACTTAAACAGAGGCAAACAGAGTGAAACAGAGAGAAACGGAGGCAAACAGAGGCAAACAGAGCAAAACAGAGGCAAACGGAGGCCAACAGAGGCAAACAGACTTAAACAGAGGCAAACAGAATGAAACAGAGGCAAACAGAGTGAAACAGAGGCAAACAGAGTGAAACAGAGGCAACCAGAGTGGCGCAGAGGCAACAGAGTGAAACAGAGGCAAACAGAGTGAAACAGAGGCAAACAGAGTGAAACAGAGGCAAACAGAGTGAAAAAGTGGCAAACAGACTTAAACAGAGGCAAACAGAGTGAAACAGAGGCAAACAGAGTAAAACAGTGGCAAACAGAGAGAAACAGAGGCAAACAGAGTGAAACAGAGGCAACCTGAGTGATGCAGAGGCAAACAGACTTAAACAGACGCAAACAGAGTTAAACAGACTTAAACAGAGGCAAACAGAGTGAAACAGAGGCAACCAGAGTGAGGCAGAGGCAACAGAGTGAAACAGAGGCAAACAGAGTGAAACAGAGGCAGAGTGAAACAGAGGCAACCAGAGTGAGGCAGAGGCAAACAAAGTGAAACAGAGGCAAACAGAGTGAAACAGAGGCAGACAGAGTGAAACAGAGGCATACAGTGTGAAACAGAGACAAACAGAGTGAAACAGAGGCAGACTGAGTGAAACCGAGGCAAACAGAGTGAAACAGAGTCAAGCAGAGTGAAACGGAGGCAAACAGAGTGAAACAGAGGCAAACAGAGTGAAACAGAGGCAAACAGACTTAAACAGAGGCAAACAGACTTAAACAGAGGCAAACAAATTCAACAGAGGCAAATAGACTTGAACAGAGGCAACTAGACTTAAACAGAGGCAAATAGGCTTAAACAGAGGCAAACAGACTTAAACAGAGGCAAACAGAGGCAAACAGAGGCAAACAGTGGCAAACAGAGGCAAACAGAGGAAAACAGAGGCAAACAGAGGCAAACAGAGGCAAATAGAGGCAAACAGACTTAAACAGAGGCAAACAGACGTAAACAGAGGCAAACAGAGTTAAATGGACTTAAACCGAGGCAAACAGAGTGAAACAGAGGCAAACAGAGTGAAACAGAGGCAAACAGAGTGAAACAGAAGCAAACAGAGTGAAACAGAGGCAACCAGAGTTAGGCAGAGGCAAACAGAGTGAAACAGAGGCAAACAGAGTGGAACAGAGGCAAACAGAGTGGAACAGAGGCAGACAGTCTGAAGCAGAGGGGGAACAGAGTGAAACAGAGGCAGACAGAGTGAAACAGAGGCAAGCAGAGTGAAACAGAGGCAAACAGTTTGAAACAGAGGCAAACAGACTGAAACAGAGGCAAACAGACTTAAACAGAGGCAAGCAGACTTAAACAGAGGCAAACAGACTTAAACAGAGGCAAACAGACTTAAACAGAGGCAAACAGACCTAAACAGAGGCAAACAGACTTAAACAGAGGCAAACAGAGTGAAACAGAGAGAAACGGAGGCAAACAGAGCAAAACAGAGGCAAACAGAGGCAAAAAGAGGCAAACAGACTGAAACAGAGGCAAACAGACTTAAACAGAGGCAAACAGACTTAAACAGAGGCAAACAGACTTAAACAGGGGCAAACAGAATTAAAGAGATGCAAACAGAGTTAAACAGACTGAAACAGAGGCAACAAGAGTGAGGCAGAGGCAAACAGAGTGAAACAGAGGTAAACAGAGTGAAACAGAGGCAAACAGAGTGAAACAGAGGCAAAGAGAGTGAAAAAGAGGCATACAGTGTGAAACAGAGGCAAACAGAGTGAAACAGAGGCAGACTGAGTGAAACAGAGGCAAACAGAGTGAAACAGAGGCAAACAGAGTGAAACAGAGGCAAACAGAGTGAAACAGAGGCATACAGAGTGAAACAGAAGCAAACAGAGTGAAACAGAGGCAACCAGAGTTAGGCAGAGGCAAACAGAGTGAAACAGAGGCAAACAGAGTGGAACAGAGGCAAACAGAGTGGAACAGAGGCAAACAGAGTGAAACAGAGGCAGACAGTCTGAAGCAGAGGGAAACAGAGTGAAACAGAGGCAGACAGAGTGAAACAGAGGCAAGCAGAGTGAAACAGAGGCAAACAGACTGAAACAGCGGCAAACAGACTTAAACAGAGGCAAGCAGACTTAAACAGAGGCAAACAGACTTAAACAGAGGCAAACAGACTTAAACAGAGGCAAACAGACCTAAACAGAGGCAAACAGACTTAAACAGAGGCAAACAGAGTGAAACAGAGAGAAACGGAGGCAAACAGAGCAAAACAGAGGCAAACAGAGGCAAAAAGAGGCAAACAGACTTAAAAAGAGGCAAACAGACTTAAACAGAGGCAAACAGACTTAAACAGAGGCAGACAGACTTAAACAGAGGCAAACAGAATTAAAGAGATGCAAACAGAGTTAAACAGACTGAAACAGAGGCAACAAGAGTGAGGCAGAGGCAAACAGAGTGAAACAGAGGTAAACAGAGTGAAACAGAGGCAAACAGAGTGAAACAGAGGCAAAGAGAGTGAAAAAGAGGCATACAGTGTGAAACAGAGGCAAACAGAGTGAAACAGAGGCAGACTGAGTGAAACAGAGGCAAACAGAGTGAAACAGAGGCAAGCAGACTGACACAGAGGCAAACAGAGTGAAACAGAGGCAAGCAGACTGAAACAGAGGCAAACAGATTTAAACAGAGGCAAACAGACTTAAACAGAGGCAAACAGACTTAAACAGAGGCAAACAGACTGAAACAGAGGCAAACAGATTTAAACAGAGTTAAACAGAGGCAAACAGAGTGAAACAGAGAGAAACGGAGGCAAACAGAGGCAAACAGAGCAAAACAGAGGCAAACAGAGGCCAACAGAGGCAAACAGACTTAAACAGAGGCAAACAGACTTAAACAGCGGCAAACAGACTTAAACAGAGGCAAACAGACTGAAACAGAGGCAAACAGATTTAAACAGACTTAAACAGAGGCAAACAGAGTGAAACAGAGAGAAACGGAGGCAAACAGAGGCAAACAGAGCAAAACAGAGGCAAACGGAGGCCAACAGAGGCAAACAGACTTAAACAGAGGCAAACAGAATGAAACAGAGGCAAACAGAGTGAAACAGAGGCAAACAGAGTGAAACAGAGGCAACCAGAGTGGCGCAGAGGCAACAGAGTGAAACAGAGGCAAACAGAGTGAAACAGAGGCAAACAGAGTGAAACAGAGGCAAACAGAGTGAAAAAGTGGCAAACAGACTTAAACAGAGGCAAACAGAGTGAAACAGAGGCAAACAGAGTAAAACAGTGGCAAACAGAGAGAAACAGAGGCAAACAGAGTGAAACAGAGGCAACCTGAGTGATGCAGAGGCAAACAGACTTAAACAGACGCAAACAGAGTTAAACAGACTTAAACAGAGGCAAACAGAGTGAAACAGAGGCAACCAGAGTGAGGCAGAGGCAACAGAGTGAAACAGAGGCAAACAGAGTGAAACAGAGGCAGAGTGAAACAGAGGCAACCAGAGTGAGGCAGAGGCAAACAAAGTGAAACAGAGGCAAACAGAGTGAAACAGAGGCAGACAGAGTGAAACAGAGGCATACAGTGTGAAACAGAGACAAACAGAGTGAAACAGAGGCAGACTGAGTGAAACAGAGGCATACAGTGTGAAACAGAGACAAACAGAGTGAAACAGAGGCAGACTGAGTGAAACCGAGGCAAACAGAGTGAAACAGAGTCAAGCAGAGTGAAACGGAGGCAAACAGAGTGAAACAGAGGCAAACAGACTTAAACAGAGGCAAACAAATTCAACAGAGGCAAATAGACTTGAACAGAGGCAACTAGACTTAAACAGAGGCAAATAGGCTTAAACAGAGGCAAACAGACTTAAACAGAGGCAAACAGAGGCAAACAGAGGCAAACAGTGGCAAACAGAGGCAAACAGAGGAAAACAGAGGCAAACAGAGGCAAACAGAGGCAAACAGAGGCAAACAGACTTAAACAGAGGCAAACAGACGTAAACAGAGGCAAACAGAGTTAAATGGACTTAAACCGAGGCAAACAGAGTGAAACAGAGGCAAACAGAGTGAAACAGAGGCAAACAGAGTGAAACAGAAGCAAACAGAGTGAAACAGAGGCAACCAGAGTTAGGCAGAGGCAAACAGAGTGAAACAGAGGCAAACAGAGTGGAACAGAGGCAAACAGAGTGGAACAGAGGCAAACAGAGTGAAACAGAGGCAGACAGTCTGAAGCAGCGGGAAACAGAGTGAAACAGAGGCAGACAGAGTGAAACAGAGGCAAGCAGAGTGAAACAGAGGCAAACAGTTTGAAACAGAGGCAAACAGACTGAAACAGAGGCAAACAGACTTAAACAGAGGCAAGCAGACTTAAACAGAGGCAAACAGACTTAAACAGAGGCAAACAGACTTAAACAGAGGCAAACAGACCTAAACAGAGGCAAACAGACTTAAACAGAGGCAAACAGAGTGAAACAGAGAGAAACGGAGGCAAACAGAGCAAAACAGAGGCAAACAGAGGCAAAAAGAGGCAAACAGACTGAAACAGAGGCAAACAGACTTAAACAGAGGCAAACAGACTTAAACAGGGGCAAACAGAATTAAAGAGATGCAAACAGAGTTAAACAGACTGAAACAGAGGCAACAAGAGTGAGGCAGAGGCAAACAGAGTGAAACAGAGGTAAACAGAGTGAAACAGAGGCAAACAGAGTGAAACAGAGGCAAAGAGAGTGAAAAAGAGGCATACAGTGTGAAACAGAGGCAAACAGAGTGAAACAGAGGCAGACTGAGTGAAACAGAGGCAAACAGAGTGAAACAGAGGCAAGCAGACTGACACAGAGGCAAACAGAGTGAAACAGAGGCAAGCAGACTTAAACAGAGGCAAACAGACTTAAACAGAGGCAAACAGACTTAAACAGAGGCAAACAGACTGAAACAGAGGCAAACAGACTGAAACAGAGGCACACAGATTTAAACAGACTTAAACAGAGGCAAACAGAGTGAAACAGAGAGAAACGGAGGCAAACAGAGGCAAACAGAGCAAAACAGAGGCAAACAGAGGCCAACAGAGGCAAACAGACTTAAACAGAGGCAAACAGACTTAAACAGAGGCAAACAGACTTAAACAGAGGCAAACAGACTTAAACAGGGGCAAACAGACTTAAAGAGAGGCAAACAGAGTTAAACAGACTGAAACAGAGGCAACAAGAGTGAGGCAGAGGCAAACAGAGTGAAACAGAGGCAAACAGAGTGAAACAGAGGCGAACAGAGTGAAACAGAGGCAGATTGAGTGAAACAGAGGCAAACAGAGTGAAACAGAGGCAAACAGTGTGAAACAGAGGCAAACAGAGTGAAACAGATGCCAACAGAGTGAAACAGACATAAATAGATTGAAACAGAGTGAAACAGAGGCAAACAGAGTTAAACAGAGGCAAACAGAGTGAAACAGAGGCAAACAGAGTGAAACAGAGGCAAACAGGATTAAACAGATGCAAACAGAGGGAAACAGACGCAAAAAGAGTGAAACAGAGGCAAACAGAGTGAAACAGAGGCAAACAGAGTGAAACAGAGGCAAACAGAGTGAAACAGAGGCAAACAGAGGGTAACAGAGGCAAACAGAGTGAAACAGAGGCAAACAGAGTGAAACAGAGGCAAACAGAGTGAAACAGAGGCAAACAGTGTGAAAGAGAGGCAAACAGTGTGAAACACAGGCAAACAGAGTGAAACAGAGAGAAACAGAGGCAAACAGTTTGAAACAGAGGCAAACAGATTGAAACAGATGCAAACAGAGTGAAACAGACTTAAACAGAGTGAAACAGAGTGAAACAGAGGCAAACAGTGTGAAACAGAGGCAAACAGAGTGAAACAGATGCAAACAGAATGAGGCAGACTGAAACAGAGTGAAACAGAGGCAAACAGAGTGAAACAGAGGCAAACAGAGTGAAACAGAGGCAAACAGATTTAAACAGAGGCAAAAAGACTTAAACAGAGGCAAACATAGTGAAACAGACGCAAACAGAGTGAAACAGAGGCAAACAGATTGAAACAGAGGCAAACAGAGTGAAACAGAGGCAAACAGATTAAACAGAGGGAAACAAACTTAAACAGAGGCAAACAGAGTGAAACAGAGGCAAACAGAGTGAAACAGAGGCAAACAGAGTGAAACAGAGGCAACCAGAGTGGAACAGAGGCAAACAGAGTGAAACAGAGGCAAACAAGTGAAACAGAGGCAAACAGACTTAAACAGAGGGAAGCATAGTGAAACAGAGTGAAAGAGACTTAAACAGAGTGAAACAGAGGCAATCAGAGTGGAACAG
>JANJGN010004677.1:7500-12500 GCA_026770705.1 Isurus oxyrinchus
CAGCTTGTAAGGCATAGGCTTAGCGAGGGCGTGGGAGGTCCGAGCAGCAAGCGGGTGGATGTGGCGGTGTTGGCCGGGCAGAGCGTCGCCATTGCCGGATGGGCAGAGTGGATTGGGGTCGGTGTTGGGTGGAGAGGCTGTTTTGTTAGGGAAGGCTGGGGGCTGGAAGAGGGTTGATGTTGGTGGCGTTGCAAGAGTGTGCCGGCGCGGGAATGGTGGCGAAGGCGGCGGATTGGTAGCCGGGATTGTGAGTGTTGGTGTTGGGGTCGGGGATGGGGTTTGGGTAAGTTTCAGGGGGTTAGGGGTTAGGGTACGGGTTAGGGTTAGGGGTTAGGCTTCGGGTTGCGGCAAATGGTTAACTGGTTACTAGGCAGGGTAGCCGACCGTTAATCCGGCTCTCCGGCCCGCTTATAAGGGTGCACTAAGATGCAGAGCACACCAGCTGGTCCACGTGCGATGTAAAAAGCGGGCAACCAGTTAGCAGACACGGCAGCCGGCAGGTAATTTAGGCCGCCCGCCCGCCCGCCCGCCCGCCCGGTAGTACGGCTGCATGTAGCTGCAGAGCAGCCAAGCGGCTGCTGAGAGTAAGTACTGAAGGGGAAATGGTTAACCGGTTAGCAGGCAGGGCAGCCGGCCGGTAATCGGAGCCGTCCACGCGGTACTATGGCTGCCGTTAGCTGCAGAACAGCCCAGCCGCTGCTGAGAGTGGGTAATGAAGGGGAAATGGTGAACCAGACAACAGGCAGCGCAGCCGACCGTTAATTACAGCCTCCCGCCGGGTAATACGGGTGCAGTAAACTGCAGAAGACGCCAGCAGGTCCAGGGAATGTGTCCAGGACGTGGAAATGGTTAACCGGTCAGCAGGAAGGTCAGCCGGCCGGTAGTACGGGTGCAGTCAGCAGCCGGCATCCCGAGCAGCTGAAAAGTCTTAAGCGCGGAATGGGGAAATCATTAACCTGTCAGCAAGCCGGCAGGGAAAGGGTGAAACGGCTTAAAATATCGAGGCGGCAAGGAAGAAATGGCAACCGGGGGCGGGGCGGATTCACAGTCACCACGTGAGAGGGGCGGTGCCTGGAGGCCGGGCAGGCGGTTGGCCGAAGGCCCGATACTCCGGGTGCTGTCAGCATTTCGCTTGCCGAGCTGCTCTAAAGTCGAGGTGCAGAACGGCGAAATCATTAACCGGCAAGCGGATGCATGGCAGCGGGCAGGGAAGGGTCAAAACGGCCTGAAATACCGGAGCGGCGGGCCAAGATGGCTGCCGGGGGGCGTATTCAGCGGTCGCACGTGACGGGGCGGTGCCCGGAGGCCGAGCCGCGCAAGCGCGATTTAAAGCGAGCAAAGTCCGAGCAGGAGCGATATCGTTGGCCATTCAGCCGGTTCGAGCCTGGTGGCCGAGGCGGGGAGGGTGGAACCGGGGAAAGGCTGGGTGTTCGGTGTCCGCCCGGGTGGTCCGGAGTTTTATTCGGGTTAGGGTTAGCGGTTAGGCTTAGGGCTGGGGTTAGGGTTGGGGCGTTAGGGTTAGGGGAAGTGTCAGGGGTAGGGGTAGGGTTAGAGTTAGGGGCTTGGCTTGGTGTTCGTGTCGGGGAAGGGGACAAGGCTAGTTTATTGTTGGCTCGGGGTTCGGGTTAGGGTTAGCGGTTAGGCTTAGGGCTGGGGTTAGGTTTGCGGCAAATGGTTTACCGGTTAGCAGGCAGGGTAGCCGGCCATTATTCAGGGCTTTCGGCATGGTAGTAAAGGTGCGCTGAGCTGCACAACACAGCCGCTGGTCCACGGGATATGTACAGCACAGGGGAACCTGTGAACCAGTTAGCAGACAAGGCAGCCGACCGGTAATTATAGCCTCCCGCCGGGTAATAGAGGCGCAGTCAGCTGCAGAACACACCAGCAGGTCCAAGGACTAAGTACAGAATGAGGACACGGGCAGCCGGTCAGCAGGCAGGGCTGCCGGCCGGTAATTACAGCCTCCCGCCCGGTCATAGGGGTGCAGTTAGCTGCAGAACACACCAGCAGGTCCAAGGACTAAGTACAGAATGAGGACACGGGCAGCCGGTCAGCAGGCAGGGCTGCCGGCCGGTAATTACAGCCTCCCGCCCGGTCATAGGGGTGCAGTTAGCTGCAGAACACACCAGCAGGTCCAAGGACTAAGTACAGAATGAGGACACGGGCAGCCGGTCAGCAGGCAGGGATGCCGGCCTGCCATAGGGGTGCAGTTAGCTGCACAACACACCAGCAGGTCCAAGGACTAAGGACAGAATGGGGACACGGGCAGCCAGTTAGCAGGCAGGGCTGCCGGCCGGTAATTACAGCCTCCCGCCCGGTCATAGGGGTGCAGTTAACTGCAGAACACACCAGCAGGTCCAGGGACTCAGTACCAAACGGGGAATCGGTTAAGCGGTTACCTGGCAGGGCAGCCGACCAGTAATCATAGCCTCCCGCCCGGTCGTAGGGGTGCAGTTAGCTGCAGAACACACCAGCAGGTCCAGGGAATGTGTGCAGGACGGGGAAATGCTTAACGGGTTAGCAGGCCGGGCAGCCGGCCGGTAGTTGGAGCCGCCCGCCCGGTCGTACGGGAGCCGTCATCAGCCGGCATCCCGAGCAGCTGAAAAGTCTAAGCGCAGAATGGGGACATGGTGAACCAGTCAGCCAGCGGGCAGGGAAGGGTCGAAACGGCCTGAAATACCGGGCCGGCGGGCCAAGATGGCTGCCGGGGGGCGTATTCAGGGCCCCCACGTGAGGGGCCGGGGCTGGGGGCCGAGCCGGGCAAGCGCGGTTGAGAAACAGCCGAGTCCGAGCAGGGGGAAATCATTAACCGGTGATCCGGTTCGACCCCCCCCGGTGGCCGAGGCGGGGAGGGTCGACCCGGGGAAAGGTTGGGTGTTCGGTGTCCCTCAGGGCGGTCCCGAGCGCGTCCTAAAATAATCCGGGCTCCTGGGCCCTTTTTTGAAAAAGAACCGGTCGGGGAGCGGGTGCAATCCGGAAGGCCTGGCGGGGCTTCGGTGCCTCTTCCTCGGTATGACTACCGGAGGGTCGTCGGCCTGAATGACGGTTGCATTTGCTGGCTGTGGAGGTTGGCGGGCTATCTGCAGAATAGGAGGAGGTGGCAAATCGAGAATGGGTCGACTTCGCCAAGTGCCTTCTCGAGCCTCCAGGTCTGCAGGGACCGACCCAGGCTGCCGCCAAACCGACCGGGAGGCCCCGCCGTCGGCCATTTTTGGTCATTTTCGGCATTTTTCGCCTCTTTCGGCCGGTCAAGAAAAGCGGCGGCCTGACACCCGGGCGTGCACGGGGAAGGCTCCCCCTCGCCGGGAGGACCGGAGTTTGCCCCGGAAACCTCCGGAAGCCGGCCGGGAAGGCGGCTTCGGCCCGATGCACCTCCGGCTGCGTCCGAAGGCCGGGGGAAGTGGCCCCTGGGCCCGTGTGAGGGAAATCCGTGCCAAGACGGAAGTCCATGAGGTCGGATCCGAAGCTTCTGCCGGGCCCCCGGTGGAGGCATTCCCGCTAGGCGGGGCGAATCGGCCCGGCCACGGGGCGGGTTGCAATTGTTGGAGGGGGGCTGCCGGAGCTAGATAATGATTTCCCCTCGGTTCTCCCGATGGGGAAACGGCGAAAGGAGGTGTCGCGGGCTTTCGAGGCCTCCTCGGCGGCTGGACTACCGACCGACATCTCGGCTGCATTTGCTGGCTGGGGGGGTTGGCGGGGTATCTGCAGAATGGTAGGAGGTGGCAAGTCGAGAATCGGTCGACAGCTCCGAGTGCCGTCTCGAGCCTCCAGGTCCGCAGGGACCGATCCAGGCTGCCGCCTAACCGACCAGGAGGCCCCGCCGTCGGCCATTTTTGTCCATTTTCGGCATTTTTTACCGTCTTTCGGTCGGTCACGGAAAGCGGCGACCGGAAGCCCGGGCGTGCCCGGGGACGGCTCCCACTGGCCCCGGGGACCGGATTTGCCCCGGTCGGAGCCCCGGAAACGCACCCGAAGCCGGCCGGAGAAGGCGGCTAAGGGCAATGCACCTCGGATTGAATTTGCGCACCGGGGAAAGTGGCCTCGGGGCCCGCGAGGTGTGACGGTGTGCCTTCGGTAAGCTTCTGGAGAAATGGGTAACCAATGCACCTCGGACTGAATGTGCAGGACGTGCAACGGGGCCTCCGGGTCCGCGAGATATCGCAGGTTGGCCTCGGTAAGCCTCTGGAGAAATGGCTAACCAATGGGACAGTGGCCCTGAGAAATCATTAACCATTTGGACTTCGTCTCTGGCAGAGAGGCAAGTGTGGTGCAGAAATCATTAACCATTTGGACTTCGTCTCTGGCACAGAGGCAAGTGCAGTGGAGAAATCATGAACCATTTGGACTTAGTCTCTGGCAGCGAGGCAAGTGTGGTGCAGAAATCATTAACCATTTGGACTTAGTCTCTGGCAGCGAGGCAAGTGTGGCGGAGAAATCATTAACCGTTTGGACTTCGTCTCTGGCAGAGAGGCAAGTGTGGTGCAGAAATCATTAACCATTTGGACTTCGTCTCTGGCACAGAGGCAAGTGCAGTGGAGAAATCATTAACCATTTGGACTTAGTCTCTGGCAGCGAGGCAAGTGTGGCGGAGAAATCATTAACCGTTTGGACTTCGTCTCTGGCAGAGAGGCAAGTGTGGTGCAGAAATCATTAACCATTTGGACTTAGTCTCTGGCAGCGAGGCAAGTGTGGCGGAGAAATCATTAACCGTTTGGACTTAGTCTCTGGCAGAGAGGCAAGTGTGGTGCAGAAATCATGAACCATTTGGACTTCGTCTCTGGCACAGAGGCAAGTGCAGTGGAGAAATCATTAACCATTTGGACTTAGTCTCTGGCAGCGAGGCAAGTGTGGTGCAGAAATCATTAACCATTTGGACTTCGTCTCTGGCACAGAGGCAAGTGCAGTGGAGAAATCATTAACCATTTGGACTTCGCCTCTGGCAGAGAGGCAAGTGTGGTGCAGAAATCATTAACCATTTGGACTTCGTCTCTGGCACAGAG
>JANJGN010004677.1:25000-31112 GCA_026770705.1 Isurus oxyrinchus
GTGGAGAGGCTGTTTTGTTAGGGAAGGCTGGGGGCTGGAAGAGGGTTGATGTTGGTGGCGTTGCAAGAGTGTGCCGGCGCGGGAATGGTGGCGAAGGCGGCGGATTGGTAGCCGGGATTGTGAGTGTTGGTGTTGGGGTCGGGGATGGGGTTTGGGTAAGTTTCAGGGGGTTAGGGGTTAGGGTACGGGTTAGGGTTAGGGGTTAGGCTTCGGGTTGCGGCAAATGGTTAACTGGTTACTAGGCAGGGTAGCCGACCGTTAATCCGGCTCTCCGGCCCGCTTATAAGGGTGCACTAAGATGCAGAGCACACCAGCTGGTCCACGTGCGATGTAAAAAGCGGGCAACCAGTTAGCAGACACGGCAGCCGGCAGGTAATTTAGGCCGCCCGCCCGCCCGCCCGCCCGCCCGGTAGTACGGCTGCATGTAGCTGCAGAGCAGCCAAGCGGCTGCTGAGAGTAAGTACTGAAGGGGAAATGGTTAACCGGTTAGCAGGCAGGGCAGCCGGCCGGTAATCGGAGCCGTCCACGCGGTACTATGGCTGCCGTTAGCTGCAGAACAGCCCAGCCGCTGCTGAGAGTGGGTAATGAAGGGGAAATGGTGAACCAGACAACAGGCAGCGCAGCCGACCGTTAATTACAGCCTCCCGCCGGGTAATACGGGTGCAGTAAACTGCAGAAGACGCCAGCAGGTCCAGGGAATGTGTCCAGGACGTGGAAATGGTTAACCGGTCAGCAGGAAGGTCAGCCGGCCGGTAGTACGGGTGCAGTCAGCAGCCGGCATCCCGAGCAGCTGAAAAGTCTTAAGCGCGGAATGGGGAAATCATTAACCTGTCAGCAAGCCGGCAGGGAAAGGGTGAAACGGCTTAAAATATCGAGGCGGCAAGGAAGAAATGGCAACCGGGGGCGGGGCGGATTCACAGTCACCACGTGAGAGGGGCGGTGCCTGGAGGCCGGGCAGGCGGTTGGCCGAAGGCCCGATACTCCGGGTGCTGTCAGCATTTCGCTTGCCGAGCTGCTCTAAAGTCGAGGTGCAGAACGGCGAAATCATTAACCGGCAAGCGGATGCATGGCAGCGGGCAGGGAAGGGTCAAAACGGCCTGAAATACCGGAGCGGCGGGCCAAGATGGCTGCCGGGGGGCGTATTCAGCGGTCGCACGTGACGGGGCGGTGCCCGGAGGCCGAGCCGCGCAAGCGCGATTTAAAGCGAGCAAAGTCCGAGCAGGAGCGATATCGTTGGCCATTCAGCCGGTTCGAGCCTGGTGGCCGAGGCGGGGAGGGTGGAACCGGGGAAAGGCTGGGTGTTCGGTGTCCGCCCGGGTGGTCCGGAGTTTTATTCGGGTTAGGGTTAGCGGTTAGGCTTAGGGCTGGGGTTAGGGTTGGGGCGTTAGGGTTAGGGGAAGTGTCAGGGGTAGGGGTAGGGTTAGAGTTAGGGGCTTGGCTTGGTGTTCGTGTCGGGGAAGGGGACAAGGCTAGTTTATTGTTGGCTCGGGGTTCGGGTTAGGGTTAGCGGTTAGGCTTAGGGCTGGGGTTAGGTTTGCGGCAAATGGTTTACCGGTTAGCAGGCAGGGTAGCCGGCCATTATTCAGGGCTTTCGGCATGGTAGTAAAGGTGCGCTGAGCTGCACAACACAGCCGCTGGTCCACGGGATATGTACAGCACAGGGGAACCTGTGAACCAGTTAGCAGACAAGGCAGCCGACCGGTAATTATAGCCTCCCGCCGGGTAATAGAGGCGCAGTCAGCTGCAGAACACACCAGCAGGTCCAAGGACTAAGTACAGAATGAGGACACGGGCAGCCGGTCAGCAGGCAGGGCTGCCGGCCGGTAATTACAGCCTCCCGCCCGGTCATAGGGGTGCAGTTAGCTGCAGAACACACCAGCAGGTCCAAGGACTAAGTACAGAATGAGGACACGGGCAGCCGGTCAGCAGGCAGGGCTGCCGGCCGGTAATTACAGCCTCCCGCCCGGTCATAGGGGTGCAGTTAGCTGCAGAACACACCAGCAGGTCCAAGGACTAAGTACAGAATGAGGACACGGGCAGCCGGTCAGCAGGCAGGGATGCCGGCCTGCCATAGGGGTGCAGTTAGCTGCACAACACACCAGCAGGTCCAAGGACTAAGGACAGAATGGGGACACGGGCAGCCAGTTAGCAGGCAGGGCTGCCGGCCGGTAATTACAGCCTCCCGCCCGGTCATAGGGGTGCAGTTAACTGCAGAACACACCAGCAGGTCCAGGGACTCAGTACCAAACGGGGAATCGGTTAAGCGGTTACCTGGCAGGGCAGCCGACCAGTAATCATAGCCTCCCGCCCGGTCGTAGGGGTGCAGTTAGCTGCAGAACACACCAGCAGGTCCAGGGAATGTGTGCAGGACGGGGAAATGCTTAACGGGTTAGCAGGCCGGGCAGCCGGCCGGTAGTTGGAGCCGCCCGCCCGGTCGTACGGGAGCCGTCATCAGCCGGCATCCCGAGCAGCTGAAAAGTCTAAGCGCAGAATGGGGACATGGTGAACCAGTCAGCCAGCGGGCAGGGAAGGGTCGAAACGGCCTGAAATACCGGGCCGGCGGGCCAAGATGGCTGCCGGGGGGCGTATTCAGGGCCCCCACGTGAGGGGCCGGGGCTGGGGGCCGAGCCGGGCAAGCGCGGTTGAGAAACAGCCGAGTCCGAGCAGGGGGAAATCATTAACCGGTGATCCGGTTCGACCCCCCCCGGTGGCCGAGGCGGGGAGGGTCGACCCGGGGAAAGGTTGGGTGTTCGGTGTCCCTCAGGGCGGTCCCGAGCGCGTCCTAAAATAATCCGGGCTCCTGGGCCCTTTTTTGAAAAAGAACCGGTCGGGGAGCGGGTGCAATCCGGAAGGCCTGGCGGGGCTTCGGTGCCTCTTCCTCGGTATGACTACCGGAGGGTCGTCGGCCTGAATGACGGTTGCATTTGCTGGCTGTGGAGGTTGGCGGGCTATCTGCAGAATAGGAGGAGGTGGCAAATCGAGAATGGGTCGACTTCGCCAAGTGCCTTCTCGAGCCTCCAGGTCTGCAGGGACCGACCCAGGCTGCCGCCAAACCGACCGGGAGGCCCCGCCGTCGGCCATTTTTGGTCATTTTCGGCATTTTTCGCCTCTTTCGGCCGGTCAAGAAAAGCGGCGGCCTGACACCCGGGCGTGCACGGGGAAGGCTCCCCCTCGCCGGGAGGACCGGAGTTTGCCCCGGAAACCTCCGGAAGCCGGCCGGGAAGGCGGCTTCGGCCCGATGCACCTCCGGCTGCGTCCGAAGGCCGGGGGAAGTGGCCCCTGGGCCCGTGTGAGGGAAATCCGTGCCAAGACGGAAGTCCATGAGGTCGGATCCGAAGCTTCTGCCGGGCCCCCGGTGGAGGCATTCCCGCTAGGCGGGCGAATCGGCCCGGCCACGGGGCGGGTTGCAATTGTTGGAGGGGGGCTGCCGGAGCTAGATAATGATTTCCCCTCGGTTCTCCCGATGGGGAAACGGCGAAAGGAGGTGTCGCGGGCTTTCGAGGCCTCCTCGGCGGCTGGACTACCGACCGACATCTCGGCTGCATTTGCTGGCTGGGGGGGTTGGCGGGGTATCTGCAGAATGGTAGGAGGTGGCAAGTCGAGAATCGGTCGACAGCTCCGAGTGCCGTCTCGAGCCTCCAGGTCCGCAGGGACCGATCCAGGCTGCCGCCTAACCGACCAGGAGGCCCCGCCGTCGGCCATTTTTGTCCATTTTCGGCATTTTTTACCGTCTTTCGGTCGGTCACGGAAAGCGGCGACCGGAAGCCCGGGCGTGCCCGGGGACGGCTCCCACTGGCCCCGGGGACCGGATTTGCCCCGGTCGGAGCCCCGGAAACGCACCCGAAGCCGGCCGGAGAAGGCGGCTAAGGGCAATGCACCTCGGATTGAATTTGCGCACCGGGGAAAGTGGCCTCGGGGCCCGCGAGGTGTGACGGTGTGCCTTCGGTAAGCTTCTGGAGAAATGGGTAACCAATGCACCTCGGACTGAATGTGCAGGACGTGCAACGGGGCCTCCGGGTCCGCGAGATATCGCAGGTTGGCCTCGGTAAGCCTCTGGAGAAATGGCTAACCAATGGGACAGTGGCCCTGAGAAATCATTAACCATTTGGACTTCGTCTCTGGCAGAGAGGCAAGTGTGGTGCAGAAATCATTAACCATTTGGACTTCGTCTCTGGCACAGAGGCAAGTGCAGTGGAGAAATCATGAACCATTTGGACTTAGTCTCTGGCAGCGAGGCAAGTGTGGTGCAGAAATCATTAACCATTTGGACTTAGTCTCTGGCAGCGAGGCAAGTGTGGCGGAGAAATCATTAACCGTTTGGACTTCGTCTCTGGCAGAGAGGCAAGTGTGGTGCAGAAATCATTAACCATTTGGACTTCGTCTCTGGCACAGAGGCAAGTGCAGTGGAGAAATCATTAACCATTTGGACTTAGTCTCTGGCAGCGAGGCAAGTGTGGCGGAGAAATCATTAACCGTTTGGACTTCGTCTCTGGCAGAGAGGCAAGTGTGGTGCAGAAATCATTAACCATTTGGACTTAGTCTCTGGCAGCGAGGCAAGTGTGGCGGAGAAATCATTAACCGTTTGGACTTAGTCTCTGGCAGAGAGGCAAGTGTGGTGCAGAAATCATGAACCATTTGGACTTCGTCTCTGGCACAGAGGCAAGTGCAGTGGAGAAATCATTAACCATTTGGACTTAGTCTCTGGCAGCGAGGCAAGTGTGGTGCAGAAATCATTAACCATTTGGACTTCGTCTCTGGCACAGAGGCAAGTGCAGTGGAGAAATCATTAACCATTTGGACTTCGCCTCTGGCAGAGAGGCAAGTGTGGTGCAGAAATCATTAACCATTTGGACTTCGTCTCTGGCACAGAGGCAAGTGCAGTGGAGAAATCAGTAACCATTTGGACTTAGTCTCTGGCAGCGAGGCAAGTGTGGCGGAGAAATCATTAACCGTTTGGACTTCGTCTCTGGCAGAGAGGCAAGTGTGGTGCAGAAATCATTAACCATTTGGACTTCGTCTCTGGCACAGAGGCAAGTGCAGTGGAGAAATCAGTAACCATTTGGACTTAGTCTCTGGCAGCGAGGCAAGTGTGGCGGAGAAATCATTAACCGTTTGGACTTCGTCTCTGGCAGAGAGGCAAGTGTGGCGGAGAAATCATTAACCGTTTGGACTTAGTCTCTGGCAGCGAGGCAAGTGTGGCGGAGAAATCATTAACCATTTGGACTTAGTCTGTGGCAGAGGCAAGTTTGGAAGAGAAATCAGTAACTAATAAATAAAATGCACCCCAGATTGCATTCGCCGGCCGTGGAAAGTGTCTCCTGGGCCCGGGAGAACAAAATCCGTGCTCAGACGGAAGCGTATGGCGTCGAATCCGAGGCTCTTGCCCGGCTCGCAGTGGGGGTATTCCCCCTGAGAGTAGCGAATCGGCCCGACGGCTGGGTCGGTTGCAATTTTTGGCATGGTACTCGTCCAGCTCATTAATGATTTCCCTTCGGTTCTCCCGAAGAGGAAACGGCAAAATGGCGCTTTGCGGGCTTTTGAGGCCTCCTGGACGGTAGGGCTACCGCCCCACCTCTCGGGTGCAATTGTTGGCCGGGGGGATTGGCGGGGTACCCGGAGAATTTCGGGGACACGATTTTCAGAACATTTTAAGGCAACGGTCACACTTTAAAAATGCCTAAAAAAGTGCGACTTTGAGGAAGGTCAACTATTTCAAATAGAACACCTTCCAATGACCTCTCGGAAGTCCAAAATGACGATGTAAGTGCAATTTATGCGGGCTTTCCGAGCTATGTTGTCGGTCTGAAAAATCGTCCGGGGCCCAGGCCGGTGGTAACCCTGGTTTCAATAATTTTGTGGCGACATGAACAGATGTATATATGTATATATATCCTAAACAGAAATATTCTCTTAAGTGTCACCTGGCGGTGTCCTTCATGATGAATAAAACACAAAGTCTGTTCATTAGTCCCCTTGGGTTGCCAAAGTGCGTGCCCAGAACCCTGTTGAACGCAGGCGACGCACGCCGGCTGCAGGCTTCCTTCCGTGCGAGCGCCAACCTGTTGCTTCCTTTGAACAAAAATAATCTGAAAGTTTCACCTGGTGGCTGGTG
>JANJGN010004678.1:0-31108 GCA_026770705.1 Isurus oxyrinchus
TCAATCGGGATCAGTTTAATCGATAGGGAATCAGTTTGATCAATGGGGATCAATTTGATTGATGATAATCCGTTTAATTGACGGGGATCAGTTTGATCAGAGATCAGTTTGATCAATGAGGATCAGTTTGATTATCGGGGATCGGTTTGATTGACAGGGATCACTTTGATCAATGGGGATCAGTTTGATCAATGGGGATCATTTTTTTCAATAGGGATCAGTTTGATCGATGAGGATCAGTTTGATCGATTTGGATCGGTTTGCTCAATGGTGATTCGTTTGATCGGTGGGGATCAGTTTGATTGATGGGGATCAGTTCGATCGGCAATGATCTGTTTGATCAATAGCGAGTAGTTTGTTTGACTGGGATCAGTTTGATCAATGGGGATCAGTTTGATCGATGGGAATCAGTTTGATTGATGGGGATCAGTTTGATCAATGGGAATCAGTTTGATCAATGGGGATCAGTTTGATCGATGGGAATCAGTTTGATTGATGGGAATCAGTTTGATCGATGGGGATCAGTTTGATCGATGGGAATCAGTTTGATCGATGGGAATCTGTTTGATCGATGGGAATCAGTTTGATCGATGGGAATCAGTTTGATCGATGGGAATCAGTTTGATCGATGGGGATCAGTCTGATCGATGGGGATCGGTTTCAATGACAGATACCAGTTTGATCAATGGGGAATCGATTTCATTGATTGGGATCAGCTTGATCAAGTGGGATCGGTTTGATTAATGTGGATCAATTTCATTGGTGAGGATCGGTTTGATCGATGGGGATTGATTCTAGAGATGGAGATTGGTTTGATCAACTGTGGTTAGTGTGACTGGCTACAGTCTGTCTGACTGACTGGATTGGTGTGATTGATGGAGGATCAGTCTGATCCATTTGATTGACAGCCTGTTTGATCGGGGATCAATGTGATTGATGGGGGAATGAGTTTTATTGCCTGGGATAAGTTTAACCAGTGGGGGATCATTCTTATCAAGGGGGATTAGTTCAATCGGCAGGGATGGATGTGATCGATTGCATTCCAAGTGATCGACTGGGATCAGTTTGTTCAACTGGGATCATTTTGATTTATGGAGGATCAGTTTGATCAACAGGGATTGGTTTGATCGATGGGGATCAGATTTATTGATGAAGATCAGTTTGATTGATGGTCTATGGGTGCCAGTTTGATCGACAGGGATTAACTTGGTCACCTGGGGTTGGTTTCATTGACAGGGGATCAGTTTGATCGATGCAGATCTGTTTGATCACCTGGGATTGGTATCATTGATGGGCATCAGCTTGATCGATGGGGATCAGTTTCATTGATGGGGAGCAGTAAGATTGACAGGGATCAGTTAAATTAATGGGGATCAGTTAGATCAATAGGGATCAGTTTGACTTACAAGGATTGGTTTGATTGATGGGGGTTAGCTTGATCGACTGGGATCAGTTTCAATGATGGGGATCAGTTTGGTTGATGGGGATTGGTTTCATTGAGGGGGATTGGTTTGATCTATGGGGAGCAGTTTGATCAATGGGGATTAGTTTGATCGACTGGGATCAGTTTCATTGACAGGGATTGGTTTCATTGATGGATGTTCGTTTGATCAATGGGGAGTAGTTTGATCAACTGGGATTGGTTTGATCAATGGGGATCCGTTTGGTTGACTGCAAATGGTTTGTTCAATGGGGATCAATTTGATCATGGGGATCAATCGGGATCAGTTTCTTTGATGGGGATCAGTTTGATCAGTGGTGATCCGTTTATTTGATGTAGGTTTGCTTGATCTATTGGATCTGTTTGATCGATTAGGGTCATTTTTATCAACAGGGATCAGTTTGACCGATGGGGATCTGTTTGGTTGACTACAAGCAGTTTGATCCATATGGATCAGTTTGATCGATGGAGATTTGTCTGTTCGACTGGGATCCATTGATCAATGGGGATCATTTTTATTGACGGATATCAGTTTGATCAACTGGGATCAGTTTGATTAACAGAGATCAATTTGATCACATGGATCAGTTTTATTGATGGGGATAAATTCGATCTACGGGAATCAGTTTGATCTATGGCTGTCCATTTGATCGACTGGGATCCATTTGATTGACAGTGTCGTTTTATCGACTGGGACCAGTTTGATTGGCTGGGATCAGATTGGTTGATGGGGATCAGTGGGGATTGTTTTCGTTGATAGGGATCAGCTTGACCAATGAGATTAGTTTGATAGACTGGGATCGGTTTGATCGATGGAGATCGGTTTGATTGATGGGAAGTAGTTTGATCCATTGGATCAGTTTGATCGATGGGAGATCCATTATAGAAATGGGGGTTAGTTGGATTTATGGAGATTAATTTGATCGTCTGTGATCGGTGGGATTGAACTGCAATCCGTTTGATCAACTAGGATCGGTTTGACTGATGGAGGATAAGTTTGATCGACAGGAATCGATTTGATTGACATTAATCAGTTAGATCAACAGGAATCAGTTTGATCAACGGGGATCTATTGGTTCAATAGGGATTGGTCTGATCGATAAGATCGGTTTCATTGATGGGGATCAAGTTGATTGATGAGGGTCAGTTTGATCGATGGGGAGTCATTCGATCTACAGGAGACCATTTGATCCATGGGGATCCATTTGATCGATGTGGATCCGTTTCATTGATGGGAACAGTTTGATCGATGGGGATCAGTTTGATTTACGTGAGTCAGTTTGATCAAAGGGGATGAGTGATCCGTTTTATTGACTGGGATCAGTTTGATTGATGGGGATCATTTTGATCAGCTGGGTCACTTTGATCTTTTGGATTTGTTTTATCGACAGGGATCACTTTGATTGACAGGGATCTGTTTGATTGATGGGGATCTGATTTATCAACAGTGATCAATTTGATCAACAGGAATTTGTTTGATCGACAGGGTCCATTTGATTGGTGGGAAATGTATGAGTGACAGAGATCCATTTGATCAACTGGAATCAAGTTTGACCATTGGGGATCAGTTTGATCACCTAGGGTGGGTTGGATAATTGGGAATCTATTTCATTGACGGGGATTCGTTGATTGAATGGGACCTGGTTGATCGACTGGAATCAGTTTGAACCATGGGGAATCAGTTTGACCAACTCAGATCAGCTTGATCAACGGGAATGAGTTTGATGATGGGGATCCGCCTGATCGGCTGGGATCAGTTTTATTGATGGGAGGTCAATTTGATCAATGGGGATCAGTTTGATTGACAGGATTGATTTGATTGGCGGGAATTATTCAATGGACAATGAACTGTTTGATTGACAGAGATCAGTTTGATAGATGGAGATTGGTTTGATTGACAGGCTTCAGTTTGCCCAACGGGGATCAGTTTGAACTAAGGGGATCCGCTTGATCTATGGGAATCAGTTTGATTGATGGGGAGTAGTTTGATTGGTGAGGTCCAATTGATCAATGGGGAACAGGTTCATTAATGGGAATCACTTTGATTGACTGGGATTAGATCGATTAACTGGGATCAGCTTGATCGATGGGGATCACTTTGTTGATGGGGATCTGTTGATTGATAGGTATCGGTTTGATCAACTGGGATCAGTATTATCGATGGGGATCAGATTGAGCAACGAGTATCAGTTTGATAGATGGTGATTCAGTTTGATCGACATGATCCATTTGATCGGGGACCAATTTGATTTATGGGGAATCAGTTTAATGACTGGGATAAGTTTAATTGGTGGAGGATCATTTGGATCATGGGATGATCAATGGGTACCAGTTTGATCAATGGGTACCAGTTGGAATGACCGGGGGATGGGTGGGGTCCAGTTTGATCTACTGGAATCAGTTTGATCGAAAGGGATCGGTTTGATTGATGGTATTGGTTTGATCAATGGGGGAGCAGTTTGATCGATAGTGATCAGTTTGATCAACTCACATCTGTTTCATTGATGCAGGATCTGTTTGAATGAGAATTGGTTTGATCTACGGGGATCAGATTAATCGATGGGTATTACTTTGATCAACTGGGATCACTTTGATTGATGGTGATCAGTTTGATTTTCAGGGAACAGTTTGATCCGTGCAGGTCAATTTAATTGAGGGGATCAATCAGATCAACTGGGATCAGTTTGATCAATAGGATTGGTTTGATAAATGGGAACTGATTTGATTGACAGGGGGTCAACGGGGAATCTGTTTGATCAATGTTAATTGGATCAATCAATGGAATCAGTTTGACCGACAGGGGATCTGTTTCAACAATGGGGATCAGTTTGATCAACAGGGATCAGTTTGATCTACGGGGATCAGTTAAATTGATGGGGAATTGTTTGATTGATGGGGAACTGCTTGACCAATGGGGATCCATTTGATCGACATAGATCAATTTGATCTAAAGAGATCACTTTGATCGATGGTATTGGTCTCATCGATGGGGAGCAGTTTGATCGACAGTGATCAGTTTTATCACCTGGGATCTGTTTGATGGACTGGGATCAGGTTAATCGATGGTGGATAAGTTTGATCGACTGGGATCACTTCGATCGAAGGTGATCAGTTGATCAACAGGGAATAGTTTGATACAGATCAGTTTAAGCAATGGGAATTAATTTGAGCGAATGGGATTGTTTCGCTCACTGGGGTCGCTTCGATCTATGGGAATGGGTTTGTTCGACTTGGATTGGTCGAGTCGAAGGGGGATCAGTTTGATCAGTGGGGATTGGCATGATCAATGGGGGGTTAGTTTGACTGATGGGGGATCTGTTTCACTGACAGGGGTGAGTTTTATCGATAGGGATCCATTTGATCTATGTGGATCAGTTAAATCAACAGAGAATGGTTTGATTTTTGGGGATCTGTTTGATTGATGGGGGATCTGTTTGATCAACGGGGATCAATTTGATTGACTGGGGGCTGGGTTGATTGAAGGGGATCAGTTTGATCGAAGGGGTTCAGTTTGATCGAAGGGGATCAGTTTGATCGAAGGGGATCAGTTTGATCAACGGGATTGGTTTGATTAATGAGGTTCGGTTTCATCGACTGGAGTCAGTTTGATCTGGGATCCATTTGATCAACTGGGGTTGGATTGATTGACTGGGATCAGCTGGATTGATGGGGATCAGTTTGATCGATGAGGATCTGTTTGGTTGACTGACGTCACTTTGACCAACAGGATCGGTTTTACTGACTGGGATCAGCTTGATCGGCGATCAGTTTGATCAGCTGGGATCGATTTGATTGACTGGGATCAGTTCGACTGGCAGGATCCATTTGATCTATGGTGACCAGTTTGATCTACAGGCAACAGTTTGATTGGCTGAGGTCGGTTTGATCTATGGGATCGGTTCGATCGATGGGGATCGGTTTGATCAACAGGGATCAGCTGGATCAAAAGGGATCTATCTGCTCGGTCTCAGTGCGGATCCCGACCATGTCGAATGGACAGAATGGGAAAGAGATCAGAGGTTATGAGCCCGAGTTTGATCTGTTGTTGCTGTGAGATGGGTTTTATTTGGAGAATTCCTGCATGTTCACCGCAGTCGATTCACTCATTCATCGATGGATTGTAAATACTGATTTTCAGTGTTTATTGTCAGTACTGAGGGAGCGCCGCACTGTGGGACGGTCAGTGCTGAGGGAGCGCCGCACTGTCGGAGGGTCAGTGCTGAGGGGGCGCCGCACTGTGGGAGGGTCAGTGCTGAGGGAGTGCCGCGCTGTGGGAGGGTCAGTGCTGAGCGAGCGCCGCACTGTCGGAGGGTCAGTGCTGAGGGAGCGCCGCACTGTCGGAGGGTCAGTGCTGAGGGAGCGCCGCACTGTCGGAGGGCCAGTGCTGAGGGAGCGCCGCACTGTTGGAGGGTCAGTGCTGAGGGAGCGCCGCACTGTCGGAGGGTCAGTGCTGAGGGGGCGCCGCACTGTGGGAGGGTCAGTGCTGAGGGAGCGCTGCACTGTCGGAGGGTCAGTGCTGAGGGAGCGCCGCACTGTCGGAGGGTCAGTGCTGAGGGAGCGCCGCACTGTCGGAGGGTCAGTACTGAGGGAGCGCTGCACTGTCGGAGGGTCAGTGCTGAGGGAGTGCCGCACTGTGGGAGGGTCAGTGCTGAGGGAGTGCCGCACTGTGGGAGGGTCAGTGCTGAGGGACAGCTGCACTGTGGGAGGGTCAGTGCTGAGGGAGCGTCGCACTGTCGGAGGGTCAGTGCTGAGGGAGCGCCGCACTGTGGGAGGGTCAGTGCTGAGGGAGCGCCGCACTGTCGGAGGGTCAGTGCTGAGGGAACGCCGCGCTGTCGGAGGGTCAGTGCTGAGGAAGCGCCGCACTGTCGGAGGGTCAGTGCTGAGGGAGCGCCGCACTGTCGGAGGGTCAGTGCTGAGGGAGCGCCGCACTATCGGAGGGTCAGTGCTGAGGGAGCGCCGCACTGTGGGAGGGTCAGTGCTGAGGGAGCGCGGCACTGTGGGAGGGTCAGTACTGAGGGAGCGCCGCACTGTCGGAGGGTCAGTGCTGAGGGAGCGCCGCACTGTCGGAGGGTCAGTGCTGAGGGAGCACCGCGCTGTCGGAGGGTCAGTGCTAAGGGAGCGCCGCGCTGTCGGAGGGTCAGTGCTGGGGGAGCGCCGCACTGTGGGAGGGTCAGTGCTGAGGGAGCGCCGCACTGTGGGAGGGTCAGTGCTGAGGGAGCGCCGCACTGTCGGAGGGTCAGTGCTGAGGGAGCGCCGCACTATCGGAGGGAGAGCGCTGAGGGAGCGCCGCACTGTCGGAGGGTCAGTGCTGAGGGAGCGCCGCACTGTGGGAGGGTCAGCGCTGAGGGAGCGCCGCACTATCGGAGGGTCAGTGCTGAGGGAGCGCCGCACTGTGGGAGGGTCAGTGCTGAGGGAGCGCCGCACTGTGGGAGGGTCAGTACTGAGGGAGCGCCGCACTGTCGGACGGTCAGTGCTGAGGGAGTGCCGCACTGTGGGAGGGTCAGTGCTGAGGGAGCGCCGCACTGTGGGAGGGTCAGTGCTGAGGGAGCGCCGCACTGTCGGAGGGTCAGTGCTGAGGGAGAGCCGCACTGTCGGAGGGTCAGTGCTGAGGGAGTGCCGCACTGTCGGAGGGTCAGTGCTGAGGGAGCGCCGCACTGTCGGAGGGTCAGTGCTGAGGGAGCGCCACACTGTCGGAGGGTCAGTGCTGAGGGAGAGCCGCACTGTCGGAGGGTCAGTGCTGAGGGAGTGCCGCACTGTCGGAGGGTCAGTGCTGAGGGAGTGCCGCACTGTCGGAGGGTCAGTGCTGAGGGAGCGCCGCACTGTCGGAGGGTCAGTGCTGAGGGAGTGCCGCACTGTGGGAGGGTCAGTGCTGAGGGAGCGCCGCACTGTCGGAGGGTCAGTGCTGAGGGAGCGCCACACTGTCGGAGGGTCAGTGCTGAGGGAGAGCCGCACTGTCGGAGGGTCAGTGCTGAGGGAGTGCCGCACTGTCGGAGGGTCAGTGCTGAGGGAGTGCCGCACTGTCGGAGGGTCAGTGCTGCGGGAGCGCCGCACTGTCGGAGGTTCAGCGCTGAGGGAGAGCTGCACTGTGGGAGGGTCAGTGCTGAGGGAGTGTGAGAGGGTCAGTGCTGAGGGAGCGCCGCACTGTTGGAGGGTTAGTGCTGAGGGAGCGCTGCACTGTTGGAGGGTCAGCGCTGAGGGAGCGCCGCACTGTGGGAGGGTCAGTGCTGAGGGAGCGCTGCACTGTTGGAGGGTCAGCGCTGAGGGAGCGCCGCACTGTGGGAGGGTCAGTGCTGAGGGAGCGCCGCGCTGTCGGAGGGTCAGTGCTGAGGGAGTGCCGCACTGTCAGAGATGCTGTCTTTTGGGAGGAGACATTAAACCAAGGCCCCCTCCCAGGTGGGTGTAAAAGATCCCATGGCCACTATTGGAAGTGGGGCTGGGTGCTAGGGATGCACTTTCTACCCAGGATCCTGGGGCTATTAAACCACCACCTCTACCACCTAGAAGGACAAGGGCATCAGACACATGGGGAACACCACCACCTGCAAGTTCCCCTCCGAGCCCCTCACCATCCTGACTTGGAAATATATTGGCCGTTCCTTCACTGTCGCTGGGTCAAAATCCTGGAACTCCCTCCCTAACAGCACGGTGGGTGTACCTACACCACACGGACACAATCCTGGAACTCCCTCCCTAACAGCACGGTGGGTGTACCTACACCACACGGACACAATCCTGGAACTCCCTCCCTAACAGCACGGTGGGTGTACCTACACCACACGGACACAATCCTGGAACTCCCTCCCTAGCAGCGCGGTGGGTGTACCTACACCACACGGACACAATCCTGGAACTCGCTCCCTGACAGCAGGGTGGGTGTACCTACACCACACAGACACAATCCTGGAACTCCCTCCCTAACAGCACGGTGGGTGTACCTACACCACACGGGACACAATCCTGGAACTCCCTCCCTAACAGCACGGTGGGTGTACCTACACCACACGGACACAATCCTGGAACTCCCTCCCTAACAGCACGGTGGGTGTACCTACACCACACGGGGACACAATCCTGGAACTCCCTCCCTAACAGCACGGTGGGTGTACCTACACCACATGGACACAATCCTGGAACTCCCTCCCTAACAGCACGGTGGGTGTACCTACACCACACGGACACAATCCTGGAACTCCCTCCCTAACAGCGCGGTGGGTGTACCTACACCACACGGGGACTGCAGCGTCTCAAGAAGGCGGCTCACCCCCACCCCCACCCCCTTCTCAAGGGGGCAATTAGGGATGGGCAATAAACGCTGGGCCCAGCCAGCGACACCCACATCCCATGAGTGAATTTTTTAATAAAAACCGACCTCACTCAAAACAGACGATCTGGGTCGTTCTCACGTTGCCGTTTGTGGGATCTTGCTGTGCACGTGTAGGCTGCTCCATTCCAACAGGGGGCGCAATTCATTGGCTGGGAGGAACTGCGGGACGTCCCGAGGGGCTGAAATTGGAATCCTTCCCCATTTTCCTGCCGGGGGCGTGAGGTGAGATCCCAGGTGGGTGATCAGTTCCCCCCTCGAAAAGACATCCAGGGGAGGGGGGTGTGCTGGTCACACTCAGTACCGACATCTAGTGGTAGAAACATGAACTGCATCATGCTGCGTTCGTGTTCACACGCTGTCCAATCCGACAACTCCAACCGGGCTCCTCATTGGACAGGGGACTGGATTGCCTGCTCCCCGATTGGACCATTGACCTGTTGCAGCTCTCCTATTGGACTGTTGACTCAGCTGTTGTTCGGTCTCCAAAAGGGTCCATTGATCGGGATGTACATCCCTGATTGGACAGTTGACTGGGATGGGGATCGCTGATTGGATATTTGGAGGGGCTGTGGATCTCTGGATGGTTAGAGAGTATGCGGGTCACTGATTGGATGGTTGGGGAGGGGAGATGTTAATATCGTTGGATAATTGGAGAGTTTGTGGATCACTGATTGGATAGTTGAGTGGAATGTAGATCTCTGATTGGATAGTTGGCGGGGGTATAGATATCTGGATGATTGACTGAGTTGTAGATCACTGATTGGATAGTTGACTGGGATGTGACCTCTGATCAGAGGGTTGACTGGGTTGCAGATTTTTGATTGGATAGCTGACTGGGATGCAGATTTTTGATTGGATAGCTGACTGGGTTGCAGATCTTTGATTGGATAGCTGACTGGGTTGCAGATTTTTGATTGGATAGCTGACTGGATTGCAGATCTTTGATTGGAGAGCTGACTGGGATGCGATCTTTGATTGGATAGTTGACTGGGATGCAAACTCTGATTGGATAGTTGACTGGGATGCGATCTCTGATTGGATAGTTGACTGGGATGCGATATCTGATTGGATAGTTGACTGGGATGCGATCTCTGATTGGAGGGTTGACTGGGTTGCAGATCTCTGATTGGAGAGCTGACTGAGATGGGTTGCCTGATTGGGAGTTGACTGGATTGACAACCCCTGATGATAGCTTGGGATCAGTCCCGACATCATGTGAGATTTCGGTTCAGTCCACCCGATGAATCGATGCTGTTGGGCCTGAAGAGGACGAGATTCCCGATGTTGGACCTGCGACAATGAACAGAGCTGACTGTCCAGCTCGGAGACCCTGCGGATGATTCAGGAATACATTCGGAGTTAACCAGGGAGAGGCAGAGTCCAGAGGATGATGGAGAGGTGAGTGGATCTCGATCTGAAAACTCACAGGAAATATCTTATCTAGGGATTCAGCTGGTCTTAGCGGGAGCGAACTTGTGGGGGGTGAATGGGGGTGTTGGGGGTCTGTGATTCCCCCACACGGTGACGGGTCTGTGTCTGTGATTCCCCCACACGGTGACGGGACGCGGGTCTGTGTCTGTGATTCCCCCACACGGTGACGGGTCTGTGTCTGTGATTCCCCCACACGGTGATGGGTCTGTGTCTGTGATTCCCCCACACGGTGACGGGACGCGGGTCTGTGTCTGTGATTCCCCCACACGGTGACGGGTCTGTGTCTGTGATTCCCCCACACGGTGACGGGACGCGGGTCTGTGTCTGTGATTCCCCCACACGGTGACGGGACGCGGGTCTGTGTCTGTGATTCCCCCACACGGTGACGGGTCTGTGTCTGTGATTCCCCCACACGGTGACGGGTCTGTGTCTGTGATTCCCCCACACGGTGACGGGTCTGTGTCTGTGATTCCCCCACACGGTGACGGGTCTGTGTCTGTGATTCCCCCACACAGTGACGGGTCTGTGTCTGTTATTCCCCCACACGGTGACGGGACGCGTGTCTGTGATTCCCCCACAGGGTGACGGGTCTGTGTCTGTGATTCCCCCACACGGTGACGGGACGCGGGTCTGTGTCTGTGATTCCCCCACACGGTGACGGGACGCGGGTCTGTGTCTGTGATTCCCCCACACGGTGACGGGTCTGTGTCTGTGATTCCCCCACACGGTGACGGGTCTGTGTCTGTGATTCCCCCACACGGTGACGGGTCTGTGTCTGTGATTCCCCCACACGGTGACGGGTCTGTGTCTGTGATACCCCAACACGGTGACGGGTCTGTGTCTGTGATTCCCCCACACGGTGACGGGACGCGGGTCTGTGTCTGTGATTCCCCCACACGGTGACGGGACGCGGGTCTGTGTCTGTGATTCCCCCACACGGTGACGGGTCTGTGTCTGTGATTCCCCCACACGGTGACGGGACGCGGGTCTGTGTCTGTGATTCCCCCACACGGTGACGGGACGCGGGTCTGTGTCTGTGATTCCCCCACACGGTGACGGGTCTGTGTCTGTGATTCCCCCACACGGTGACGGGACGCGGGTCTGTGTCTGTGATTCCCCCACACGGTGACGGGACGTGGGTCTGTGATTCCCCCACACGGTGACGGGTCTGTGTCTGTGATTCCCCCACACGGTGACGGGTCTGTGTCTGTGATTTCCCCACACGGTGACGGGTCTGTGTCTGTGATTCCCCCACACGGTGACGGGACGCGGGTCTGTGTCTGTGATTCCCCCACACGGTGATGGCTCTGTGTCTGTGATTCCCCCACACGGTGACGGGACGCGGGTCTGTGTCTGTGATTCCTCCATACGGTGAAGGGACGCGGGTCTGTGATTCCCCCACACGGTGACGGGACGCTGGTCTGTGTCTGTGATTCCCCCACACGGTGACGGGTCTGTGTCTGTGATTCCCCCACACGGTGACGGGTCTGTGTCTGTGATTCCCCCACACGGTGACGGGTCTGTGTCTGTGATTCCCCCACACGGTGACGGGTCTGTGTCTGTGATTCCCCCACACGGTGACTGGACGCGGGTCTGTGTCTGTGATTCCCCCACACGGTGACGGGTCTGTGTCTGTGATTCCCCCACACGGTGATGGCTCTGTGTCTGTGATTCCCCCACACGGTGACGGGTCTGTGTCTGTGATTCCCCCACACGGTGACGGGTCTGTGTCTGTGATTCCCCCACACGGTGACGGGTCTGTGTCTGTGATTCCCCCACACGGTGACGGGACGCGGGTCTGTGTCTGTGATTCCCCCACACGGTGACGGGACGCGGGTCTGTGTCTGTGATTCCCCCACACGGTGACGGGTCTGTGTCTGTGATTCCCCCACACGGTGACGGGACGCGGGTCTGTGTCTGTGATTCCCCCACACGGTGACGGGACGCGGGTCTGTGATTCCCCCACACGGTGATGGGTCTGTGTCTGTGATTCTCCCACATGGTGACGGGTCTGTGTCTGTGATTCCCCCACACGGTGACGGGACGCGGGTCTGTGTCTGTGATTCCCCCACACGGTGACGGGTCTGTGTCTGTGATTCCCCCACACGGTGACGGGACGCGGGTCTATGTCTGTGATTCCCCCACACGGTGACGGGACGCGGGTCTGTGTCTGTGATTCCCCCACACGGTGACGGGTCTGTGTCTGTGATTCCCCCACAAGGTGACGGGTCTGTGTCTGTGATTCCCCCACACGGTGACGGGTCTGTGTCTGTGATTACCCCACACGGTGACGGGACGCGGGTCTGTGTCTGTGATTCCCCCTCACGGTGACGGGACGCGGGTCTGTGATTCCCCCTCACGGTGACGGGACGCGGGTCTGTGATTCCCCCACACGGTGACGGGTCTGTGTCTGTGATTCCCCCACACGGTGACGGGTCTGTGTCTGTGATTCCCCCACACGGTGACGGGACGCGGGTCTGTGTCTGTGATTCACCCACACGGTGACGGGTCTGTGTGTGTGATTCCCCCACACGGTGACGGGACGCGGGTCTGTGTCTGTGATTCACCCACACGGTGACAGGTCTGTGTGTGTGATTCCCCCACACGGTGACGGGACGCGGGTCTGTGTCTGTGATTCCCCCACACGGTGACGGGACGCGGGTCTGTGTCTGTGATTCCCCCACACAGTGACGCCTCTGTGTCTGTGATTCCCCAACACGGTGACGGGACGCGGGTCTGTGTCTGTGATTCCCCCACACGGTGACGGGTCTGTGTCTGTGATTCCCCCACACGGTGACAGAACTGTGTCTGTGATTCCCCCACACGGTGACGGGTCTGTGTCTGTGATTCCCCCACACGGTGACGGGTCTGTGTCTGTGATTCCCCCACACGGTGACGGGTCTGTGTCTGTGATTCCCCCACACGGTGACGGGACGCAGGTCTGTGTCTGTGATTCCCCCACACGGTGACGGGACGCAGGTCTGTATCTGTGATTCCCCCACACGGTGACGGGTCTGTGTCTGTGATTCCCCCACACGGTGACGGGACGCGGGTCTGTGTCTGTGATTCCCCCACACGGTGACGGGTCTGTGTCTGTGATTCCCCCACATGGTGAAGGGTCTGTGTCTGTGATTCCCCCACACGGTGACGGGTCTGTGTCTGTGATTCCCCCACACGGTGACGGGACGCGGGTCTGTGTCTGTGATTCCCCCACACGGTGACGGGTCTGTGTCTGTGATTCCCCCACATGGTGACGGGTCTGTGTCTGTGATTCCCCCACATGGTGACGGGTCTGTGTCTGTGATTCCCCCACACGGTTACGGGACGCGGGTCTGTGTCTGTGATTCCCCCACACGGTGACGGGTCTGTGTCTGTGATTCCCCCACACGGTGACGGGACGCAGGTCTGTGTCTGTGATTCCCCCACATGGTGACGGGTCTGTGTCTGTGATTCCCCCACACGGTGACGGGTCTGTGTCTGTGATTCCCCCACACGGTGACGGGTCTGTGTCTGTGATTCCCCCACACGGTGACGGGTCTGTGTCTGTGATTCCCCCACACGGTGACGGGACGCGGGTCTGTGTCTGTGATTCCCCCACACGGTGACGGGTCTGTGTCTGTGATTCCCCCACACGGTGACGGGACGCGGGTCTGTCTCTCTGATTCCCCCACACGGTGACGGGACGCGGGTCTGTCTCTCTGATTCCCCCACACGGTGACGGGATGCGGGTCTGTGTCTGTGATTCCCCCACGCGGTGACAGGGCTGTGTCTGTGATTCCCCCACATGGTGACGGGTCTGTGTCTGTGATTCCCCCACACGGTGACGGGACGTGGGTCTGTGTCTGTGATTCCCCCACACGGTGACGGGTCTGTGTCTGTGATTCCCCCACACGGTGACGGGACGCGGGTCTGTGTCTGTGATTCCCCCACACGGTGACGGGTCTGTGTGTGTGATTCCCCCACACGGTGACGGGACGCGGGTCTGTCTCTCTGATTCCCCCACACGGTGACGGGACGCGGGTCTGTGTCTGTGATTCCCCCACACGGTGACGGGTCTGTGACTGTGATTCCCCCACACGGTGACGGGACTGTGTCTGTGTCTGTGATTCCCCCACACGGTGACGGGACGCGGGTCTGTGTCTGTGATTCCCTCACACGGTGACGGGACGCGGGTCTGTGTCTGTGATTCCCCCACACGGTGACGGGACGCGGGTCTGTGTCTGTGATTCCCCCACACGGTGACGGGTCTGTGTCTGCGAGTCCCCCACACGGTGACGGGACGCGGGTCTGTGTCTGTGATTCCCCCACACGGTGACGGGTCTGTGTCTGTGATTCCCCCACACGGTGACGGGACGCGGGTCTGTCTCTCTGATTCCCCCACACGGTGACGGGACGCGGGTCTGTCTCTCTGATTCCCCCACACGGTGACAGGACGCGGGTCTGTCTCTCTGATTCCCCCACACGGTGACGGGATGCGGGTCTGTGTCTGTGATTCCCCCACGCGGTGTCAGGTCTGTGTCTGTGATTCCCCCACATGGTGACGGGTCTGTGTCTGTGATTCCCCCACACGGTGACGGGACGCGGGTCTGTGTCTGTGATTCCCCCGCACGGTGACGGGTCTGTGTCTGTGATTCCCCCACACGGTGACGGGACGCGGGTCTGTGTGTGTGATTCCCCCACACGGTGACGGGACGCGGGTCTGTGTCTGTGATTCCCCCACACGGTGACCGGACGCGGGTCTGTCTCTCTGATTCCCCCACACGGTGACGGGACGCGGGTCTGTCTCTCTGATTCCCCCACACGGTGACGGGATGCGGGTCTGTGTCTGTGATTCCCCCACACGGTGACGGGTCTGTGTCTGTGATTCCCCCACACGGTGACGGGTCTGTGTCTGTGATTCCCCCACACGGTGACGGGTCTGTGTCTGTGATTCCCCCACACGGTGACGGGACGCGGGTCTGTGTCTGCGATTCCCCCACACGGTGACGGGACGCGGGTCTGTGTCTGTGATTCCCCCACACGGTGACGGGACGCGGGTCTGTGTCTGTGATTCCCCCACACGGTGACGGGACGCGGGTCTGTGTCTGTGATTCCCCCACACGGTGACGGGACGCGGGTCTGTGTCTGTGATTCCCCCACACGGTGACGGGTCTGTGTCTGTGTCTGTGATTCCCCCACACGGTGACGGGACGCGGGTCTGTGTCTGCCACTAAATTTTTATTTTCTCCCCAGCTAACTGCAGCCTTTGGACAATTTTCCCTCGACTCATTGCGTGGCTGGAGAAAGACATTGTGTGAGCACCGAGCCAGAACATGCTCGAAGTTACAAAACTTTTGTTGGGGAGATTTCCGACTCCAAGCAGTGATTCCCTCCAGGCTCGAGGCCTGTGCAGCAGGAGCGGGACCACCATCGGCTGTTGAATCCACACTCGCGGCTGTCCGTTTATTGCCCTACATTTGAAATTTGATTCCTACGGGGCGCAGTTGGGTGTTTGGAGTGGATTAATTTTTGGGCCTGGTTCAATTGGCCTGGACTATGAAAGGGGGGGGAAGGGAAAGGGAGGGGTGGGGGAGTGCGGCCATATTTTTATTCTCGCTTGAACTGCTACGGAACGCCCTGGGTCGCAATGTCCTCACTGACATTTCGTACTGGACCGCCCGGTACTTTAGCCGCCCAATCACATGGTTGCCTGGGCACTTGTTGCGTGCCGGTGAACTTTCCCGAGATGATTTGTGAGGCCATATCGCATACGCACGTCCGCGGCCTGTAACTGAGGCCTAGTTTCATGGGCCTGTAACTGAGGCCTACTTTCATGGGCCTGTAACTGAGGCCTACTTTCATGGGCCTGTAAATGAGGCCTAGTTCCATGGGCCTGTAACTGAGGCCTAGTTTCATGGGCCTGTAACTGAGGCCTACTTTCATGGGCCTGTAACTGTGGCCTAGTTTCATGGGGCTGTGACTGAGGCCTAGTTTCATGGGGCTGTAACTGAGGCCTACTTTCATGGGCCTGTAACTGAGGCCTACTTTCATGGGCCTGTAACTGTGGCCTAGTTTCATGGGCCTGTGACTGAGGCCAAGTTTCATGGGCCTGTAACTGTGGCCTAGTTTCATGGGGCTGTAACTGAGGCCTACTTTCATGGGGCTGTAACTGAGGCCTACTTTCATGGGCCTGTAACTGAGGCCTAGTTTCATGGGGCTGTGACTGAGGCCAAGTTTCATGGGCCTGTAACTGAGGCCAAGTTTCATGGGCCTGTAACTGAGGCCAAGTTTCATGGGCCTGTAACTGAGGCCTACTTTCTTGGGCCTGTAACTGAGGCCTAATGTAATGGCCTGTAACTGAAGCCTGCTTTCCTGGACCTGCAACTGAGACCTAATTTCATGGGCCTGTAACTGAGGCCTACTTTCCTGGACCTGTATCTGAGGCCTGCTTTCACGGGCCTGTATCTGAGGCCTGCTTTCACGGGCCTGTATCTGAGGCCTGCTTTCCTGGGCCTGTATCTGAGGCCTGCTTTCACGGGCCTGTATCTGAGGCCTGCTTTCCTGGACCTGTATCTGAGGCCTGCTTTCACGGGCCTGTATCTGAGGCCTGCTTTCCTGGGCCTGTATCTGAGGCCTGCTTTCGTGGGCCAGGAACTGAGACCTAATTTCATGGGCCTGTAACTGAGGCCTACTTTCACGGACCCCAAACATGCCACTCCACCCTGCCCTCCCGGTGCCTTTGACCGATTTTATTGAGCGAGGAGTGGGGTTGGGCGGGGAGGGGGTCGCTGGCGTGTCGGGGGTGTGGGGGGAACGGCCGGGCCAGCGTTCTGCGTTTATTTACGTAGCTCTTTGTGCAGAACCGCTTGGCGGCCGAGTGGGAAGTTCAGTCCGCGGGAGCTTTGAGGCCCTGGTTTTTTTTTTGGAGGCCGTGTTTGGAGCCCGCAGTACCGGCGGTCACTGGGTGAGGGCGCCATTGCGGCAGCCCAGCACCCCCTACAGGTGGAAAGTGGCACCGCGCAGGGAAATGGACAATTAAAAGAAAGTGGGGACTGGGGGTAAACTCTCATTTAAAGGGACGTGGACAATTTTTTGGGAGGGGGTGTTGAGGGTGGTTGAAACCCCCCCATTGCAGCTTCAGAAAGGGGAGATACACCTCCTCCTTAATCAGATAATTGCTGACGGACAACCAATTCAGTGGTTCAGATAATTGATTGACTTTTTTGGAGCGAGGCCCCCAAGGATTGGTCACTCGAGGGAGCCAGGGTGACAGAGCTCGTTTCCGTTCACACCCCCACCCCACCCCCAACGACGACCCCCTGACCGGGTGGGCAGCAGGGGCTGGAGCCAGAGACTCTCCCGGGAGCCAAGTTCCAGCATTTTATTCACTCGTCACCGGCCGCGTACCTGTCCTGGGAGTGTTTGATGGGGACAGTGTAGAGGGAGCTTTACTCTGTATCTAACCCCGTGCTGTACCTGTCCTGGGAGTGTTTGATGGGGACAGTGTAGAGGGAGATTTACTCTGTATCTAACCCCGTGCTGTACCTGTCCTGGGAGTGTTTGATGGGGACGGTGTAGAGGGAGCTTTACTCTGTATCTAACCCCGTGCTGTACCTGTCCTGGGAGTGTTTGATGGGGACGGTGTAGAGGGAGCTTTACTCTGTATCTAACCCCGTGCTGTACCTGTCCTGGGAGTGTTTGATGGGGACGGTGTAGAGGGAGCTTTACTCTGTATCTAACCCCGTGCTGTACCTGTCCTGGGAGTGTTTGATGGGGACAGTGTAGAGGGAGCTTTACTCTGTATCTAACCCCGTGCTGTACCTGTCCTGGGAGTCTTTGATGGGGACGGTGTAGAGGGAGCTTTACTCTGTATCTAACCCCGTGCGGTACCTGTCCTGGGAGTCTTTGATGGGGACGGTGTAGAGGGAGCTTTACTCTGTATCTAACCCCGTGCTGTACCTGTCCTGGGAGTGTTTGATGGGGACGGTGTAGAGGGAGCTTTACTCTGTATCTAACCCCATGCTGTACCTGTCCTGGGAGTGTTTGATGGGGACGGTGTAGAGGGAGCTTTACTCTGTATCTAACCCCGTGCTGTACCTGTCCTGGGAGTGTTTGATGGGGACGGTGTAGAGGGAGCTTTACTCTGTATCTAACCCCGTGCTGTACCTGTCCTGGGAGTGTTTGATGGGGACGGTGTAGAAGGAGCTTTATTCTGTATCTAACCCCGTGCTGTACCTGTCCTGGGAGTGTTTGATGGGTTAGTGTAGAGGGAGATTTACTCTGTATCTAACCCCGTGCTGTTCCTGTCCTGGGAGTGTTTGATGGGGATGGTGTAGAGGGAGCTTTACTCTGTATCTAACCCCGTGCTGTACCTGTCCTGGGAGTGTTTGATGGGGACGGTGTAGAGGGAGCTTTATTCTGTATCTAACCCCGTGCTGCACCTGTCCTGGGAGTGTTTGATGCGGACGGTGTAGAGGGAGCTTTACTCTGTATCTAGCCCTGTGCTGTACCTGAGCTGGGAGTGTTTGATGGGGACGGTGTAGAGGGAGCTTTACTCTGTATCTAACCCCGTGCGGTACCTGTCCTGGGAGTCTTTGATGGGGACGGTGTAGAGGGAGCTTTACTCTGTATCTAACCCCGTGCTGTACCTGTCCTGGGAGTGTTTGATGGGGACGGTGTAGAGGGAGCTTTACTCTGTATCTAACCCCATGCTGTACCTGTCCTGGGAGTGTTTGATGGGGACGGTGTAGAGGGAGCTTTACTCTGTATCTAACCCCGTGCTGTACCTGTCCTGGGAGTGTTTGATGGGGACGGTGTAGAGGGAGCTTTACTCTGTATCTAACCCCGTGCTGTACCTGTCCTGGGAGTGTTTGATGGGGACGGTGTAGAAGGAGCTTTACTCTGTATCTAACCCCGTGCTGTACCTGTCCTGGGAGTGTTCGATGGGTTAGTGTAGAGGGAGATTTACTCTGTATCTAACCCCGTGCTGTTCCTGTCCTGGGAGTGTTTGATGGGGATGGTGTAGAGGGAGCTTTACTCTGTATCTAACCCCGTGCTGTACCTGTCCTGGGAGTGTTTGATGGGGACGGTGTAGAGGGAGCTTTATTCTGTATCTAACCCCGTGCTGCACCTGTCCTGGGAGTGTTTGATGCGGACGGTGTAGAGGGAGCTTTACTCTGTATCTAGCCCTGTGCTGTACCTGAGCTGGGAGTGTTTGATGGGGACAGTGTAGAGGGAGCTTTACTCTGTATCTAACCCCATGCTGTACCTGTCCATGGAGTGTTTGATGGGGACGGTGTTGAAGGAGATTTACTCTGTATCTAACCCCGTGCTGTACCTGTCCTGGGAGTGTTTGATGGGGATGGTGTTGAGGGAGATTTACTCTGTATCTAACCCCGTGCTGTACCTGTCCTGGGAGTGTTTGATGGGGACGGTGTTGAGGGAGATTTACTTTGTATTTAACCCCGTGCTGTACCTGTCCTGGGAGTGTTTGATGGCGACGGTGTAGAGGGAGCTTTACTCTGTATCTAACCCCGTGCTGTACCTGCCCTGGGAGTGTTTGATGGGGACAGTGTAGAGGGAGCTTTACTCTGTATCTAACCCCGTGCTGTACCTGTCCTGGGAGTGTTTGATGGGGACGGTGTAGAGGGAGCTTTACTCTGTATCTAACCTCATGCTGTACCTGTCCTGGGAGTGTTTGATGGGGACAGTATAGAGGGAGATTTACTCTGTATCTAACCCCGTGCTGTACCTGTCCTGGGAGTGTTTGATGGGGACAGTGTAGAGGGAGCTTTACTCTGTATCTAACCCCGTGCTGTACCTGTCCTGGGAGTGTTTGATGGGGACTGTGTAGAGGGAGCTTTACTCTGTATCTAACCTCATGCTGTATCTGTCCTGGGAGTGTTTGATGGGGACAGTATAGAGGGAGATTTACTCTGTATCTAACCCCGTGCTGTACCTGTCCTGGGAGTGTTTGATGGGGACAGTGTAGAGGGAGATTTACTCTGTATCTAACCCTGTGCTGTACCTGTCCTGGGAGTGTTTGATGGGGAGGGTGTAGAGGGAGCTTTACTCTGTATCTAACCCCGTGCTGTACCTGTCCTGGGAGTGTTTGATGGGGACGGTGTTGAGGGAGATTTACTTTGTATTTAACCCCATGCTGCAAGATCAGATTGGTGAGAATGTGGAACTCACTCCCACAGGGAGGGATCGAGGTGAATTGTGTCGATGTGTTTAAGGGGGGAGCTGCGATGAGGGGGTGGGATGGGGAATGTTTGGTGGTGATGAAGAAGGGGATGGATGGATGCTGGTGTGGGGCAGAAATATCAGCACAGAGCATGGGGATCTCAATGGGCACTTTCTGTGCTGGACATTCTCATCAACTCCCAAGTCCAGAGGAAGGGACTGAATTGATTTAAATTTGTATATGATGGGCTGGAATTTGAATCCTTGTTTACTTTCTTTCTGTATTATTAACAATGCTGTTGCTCTTTTGATGTCTGCTGGGATCTTTCTGATCTTTTAGTGATCCTCTGCAGCTGGCGACCACTATTTTATATTTCAATTGTTCAGATCTTGCATCGTGACTACACTTAATATATATTCTGATAGATATATAGAAAATAAAGATTTTTCTCTGTTTCTGTTTACACAATCTGCCTCCATTAATACAAGTGCAGGATATATCAGAGAGTTACAGTGAGTGGTGTATGGGATATATCAGAGTGTTACAGTGAGGGGTGAGGGGTATATCAGAGTGTTACAGTGAGGGGTGTGGGATATATCAGAGTGTTATAGTGAGGGGTGTGGTGTATATCAGAGTGTTATAGTGAGGGGTGTGCGGTATATCAGAGTGTTATAGTGAGGGGTGTGCGGTATATCAGAGTGTTACAGTGAGGGGTGTGGGGTATATCAGTATGTTACAGTGAGGGGTGTGGGGTATATCAGTGTGTTACAGTGAGGGGTGTGGGGTATATCAGAGTGTTACAGTGAGGGGTATATCAGAGTGTTACAGTGAGGGGTGTGGGATATATCAGAGTGTTACAGTGAGGGGTGTGGGGTATATCAGAGTGTTACAGTGAGGGGTGTGGGATATATCAGAGTTACAGTGAGTGGTGTGGGATATATCAGAGTGTTACAGTGAGGGGTGTGGGGTATATCAGAGTGTTACAGTGAGGGGTGTGGGGTATCTCAGAGTGTTACAGTGAGGGGTGAGGGGTATATCAGAGTGTTACAGTGAGGGGTGTGGGGTATATCAGAGTGTTACAGTGAGGGGTGTGGGATATATCAGAGTGTTACAGTGAGGGGTGTGGGATATATCAGAGTGTTACAGTGAGGGATGTGGGGTACATCAGAGTGTTACAGTGAGGGGTGTGGGGTACATCAGAGTGTTACAGTGAGGGGTGTGGGATATATCAGTGAGTGTTACAGTGAGGGGTGTGGGGTACATCAGAGTGTTACAGTGAGGGGTGTGGGATATATCAGTGAGTGTTACAGTGAGGGGTGTGGGGTATATCAGAGTGTTACAGTGAGGGGTGTGGGGTATATCAGAGTGTTACAGTGAGGGGTTTGGGGTATATCAGAGTGTTACAGTGAGGGGTTTGGGGTATATCAGAGTGTTACAGTGAGGGGTGTGGGATATATCAGAGTGTTACAGTGAGGGGTGTGGGGTATATCAGAGTGTTACAGTGAGGGGTGTGGGATATATCAGAGTTACAGTGAGTGGTGTATGGGATATATCAGAGTGTTACAGTGAGGGGTGTGGGGTACATCAGAGTGTTACAGTGAGGGGTGTGGGGTACATCAGAGTGTTACAGTGAGGGGTGTGGGATATATCAGTGAGTGTTACAGTGAGGGGTGTGGGGTATATCAGAGTGTTACAGTGAGGGGTGTGGGGTATATCAGAGTGTTACAGTGAGGGGTTTGGGGTATATCAGAGTGTTACAGTGAGGGGTTTGGGGTATATCAGAGTGTTACAGTGAGGGGCGTGGGATATATCACAGTGTTACAGTGAGGGGCGTGGGATACATCAGAGTGTTACAGTGAGGGGCGTGGGATACATCAGAGTGTTACAGTGAGTGGCGTGGGGTACATCAGAGTGTTACAGTGAGGGGCGTGGGGTACATCAGAGTGTTACAGTGAGGGGCGTGGGGTACATCAGAGTGTTACAGTGAGGGGCGTGGGGTACATCAGAGTGTTACAGTGAGGGGCGTGGGGTACATCAGAGTGTTACAGTGAGGGGCGTGGGGTACATCAGAGTGTTACAGTGAGGGGCGTGGGGTACATCAGAGTGTTACAGTGAGGGGCGTGGGGTACATCAGAGTGTTACAGTGAGGGGCGTGGGGTACATCAGAGTGTTACAGTGAGGGGCGTGGGGTACATCAGAGTGTTACAGTGAGGGGCGTGGGGTACATCAGAGTGTTACAGTGAGGGGCGTGGGGTACATCAGTGTTACAGTGAGGGGCGTGGGGTACATCAGAGTGTTACAGTGAGGGGCGTGGGGTACATCAGAGTGTTACAGTGAGGGGCGTGGGGTACATCAGAGTGTTACAGTGAGGGGCGTGGGGTACATCAGAGTGTTACAGTGAGGGGCGTGGGGTACATCAGAGTGTTACAGTGAGGGGCGTGGGGTACATCAGAGTGTTACAGTGAGGGGCGTGGGGTACATCAGAGTGTTACAGTGAGGGGCGTGGGGTACATCAGAGTGTTACAGTGAGGGGCGTGGGGTACATCAGAGTGTTACAGTGAGGGGCGTGGGGTACATCAGAGTGTTACAGTGAGGGGCGTGGGGTACATCAGAGTGTTACAGTGAGGGGCGTGGGGTACATCAGAGTGTTACAGTGAGGGGCGTGGGGTACATCAGAGTGTTACAGTGAGGGGCGTGGGGTACATCAGAGTGTTACAGTGAGGGGCGTGGGGTACATCAGAGTGTTACAGTGAGGGGCGTGGGGTACATCAGAGTGTTACAGTGAGGGGCGTGGGGTACATCAGAGTGTTACAGTGAGGGGCGTGGGGTACATCAGAGTGTTACAGTGAGGGGCGTGGGGTACATCAGAGTGTTACAGTGAGGGGCGTGGGGTACATCAGAGTGTTACAGTGAGGGGCGTGGGGTACATCAGAGTGTTACAGTGAGGGGCGTGGGGTACATCAGAGTGTTACAGTGAGGGGCGTGGGGTACATCAGAGTGTTACAGTGAGGGGCGTGGGGTACATCAGAGTGTTACAGTGAGGGGCGTGGGGTACATCAGAGTGTTACAGTGAGGGGCGTGGGGTACATCAGAGTGTTACAGTGAGGGGCGTGGGGTACATCAGAGTGTTACAGTGAGGGGCGTGGGGTACATCAGAGTGTTACAGTGAGGGGCGTGGGGTACATCAGAGTGTTACAGTGAGGGGCGTGGGGTACATCAGAGTGTTACAGTGAGGGGCGTGGGGTACATCAGAGTGTTACAGTGAGGGGCGTGGGGTACATCAGAGTGTTACAGTGAGGGGCGTGGGGTACATCAGAGTGTTACAGTGAGGGGCGTGGGGTACATCAGAGTGTTACAGTGAGGGGCGTGGGGTACATCAGAGTGTTACAGTGAGGGGCGTGGGGTACATCAGAGTGTTACAGTGAGGGGCGTGGGGTACATCAGAGTGTTTCAGTGAGTGGCGTGGGGTACATCAGAGTGTTACAGTGAGGGGCGTGGGGTACATCAGAGTGTTACAGTGAGGGGCGTGGGGTATATCAGAGTTTTACAGTGAGGGGTGTGGGGTATATCAGAGTGTTACAGTGACACTGAGCTTGTTTTTCTGGGCTCAACCGATAATGATGTTGTTTTTTCAGGACTGAGTCTCCTATGTCCACATCACATTTCGCTAACGTAATACATCCAGGTGTATCCCTACAAATTCCCTTATACTTCCGAAGTAACCTTATTAGATCTTTCCTTGGTCCTTCCTCTAAGTATGGGAAGACCGTCTAACTGTCCCAGTATTGTCGTATTGGTTGGTTGAATTGTAAGTGGTTCATTTTGGGCACTGTCTACTTCTCCTTCTACCTTGCCCAGTCATCCTCCACTATTCCCACCACTTAGCATACTTGCTGTGTCTTATCATCTTCTCTGCGATGACATTGCTTCAACATGTTTATGTGACATAATCGTTCCTTCTTCCTACGCTCGGGAGTATCTAAACATAAGTCACTTTACTAACTCTCCTAACCACTTTGAAGTGGCCACTGAATTTGCTTGCCCAGTCTTTCATTTTGGCTTGGGAAATTTTTAAGTGCTCTCGTGTTACTTTATATGCTCCTGTGAGTCTTTTTAAAAAACACGTAACCCAACATGGAGGATGTCTTTCTGCTTTAGGAACCTTTCCTTTATTACTTTTAATCGACCTCTTGTTTCATGACCATATATCAATCCGAATAAATCCAGTAGATTCATTTGGAGAATCTCTGCTAGCAAATAGTAAGAAATTTGATTCTTTGGCCCAATCCTTGGGGTATTCATAGCAATAAGTCTTAATCATGGTTTTAAGAGTCTGATGGTATCTCTCTAAAATTCCCTGTGTCTATGGGTGATAGGTAGTAGACTTTAACTGTTTGATACTCAAATTGCTGGATTATGTCCTGGAAAATTCTAGACATGAAGTTAGAACTTTGGTCAGATTGTATTTCAATTGGTAGCCGTAACGAGTGAAAAACTGAGTTAACTTTTCCACTACCAGCTTAGCTGTAATTGTCCTTAAAGGAATAGCTTCTAGAAATCAGGTTGTCATGTCCTGAGAACTTCATTGGTAGTTTCAACTCCTAATGCTCGTATCCACCTGTCCAAACTACTTTGTTTAATCCTTTCAAATTCAATATAAATTTGCCCAGGCTGTTGCCTTAAGTTCCAAAACCTTTGTCTGTACGCTTCAGGGACCAACTCACATGCACTCAAAATAACATTTTTCACCATGTCATAATCCCTAGAAACCTCCTCTGACAGTGAAGCATAAATTTCCTGTGCTCTATCTGACATGAAGTTATTGATGTATATATTGGAAAATGTTTTTATTTTAAAATAGAGGTTTGGTCTGTGTGTGTGTGTCTTAATTCGATTAAAGCCAGTGGTCTGGGTGCTTTGATGTGTGCTAGTTTTGATATGCAAGAGAGATAGAGTGTATATGCATTTTTTAAATAGAGCATTCATCTATCTAGCAGATACCAAGCAATATATTTATATTACTAATAAAATTAGTACCTTGTTAGAAGAGGCAGGTGATACAATGAGAATTTACATTCAATGAGCAGTGCTAGGTATAACTTCAGCCGTTGTGTGTGTAGGGCAGAGGCAATGTGAGATCAAAAGCAGCTGTGAAGCCTCCAACTGGCTCCACAGGAACCAAAGTGAAAAGAACATTTTGAATTCGTAAGGTGAGAATGCTTTGCCTGGTGTCTGGTTCAGTCTATGGGTTGCTGTTGTCTTATTGGAGATTAGTTTGGGAATTTGTTAAAAATTATGATAGTACTAATTTGGAGCCATGCGTATATATATTTTTAACTAGTGTAAATAAACTAAATGAAGCATGTTATTAAATGTAAACTCTCAAGAACTGGTGGTCTGATTCCTAAATTTAGAGGTGCATTTAAACATTCCACTTAAAAATGTAGGTTATGACAGTTGTTTAGTTTCCCTCTGGGATTTTTAAATAACTCAGCTTTACCAACTGCTGGGTCATAACAACCTGTCAACTTGCTCTGCATGGGCAAGGTCCAGTTTCCCTTTGGCCAGCTCATTTGTTTACCTATCTTCTCAAATTAAATAAAGAATCCTTCAACATCCCTTTCCTCAAACCTTGGAAGAGCGTGCACAAATTTAAACATCCCCCCCCCCCCCCCACTGGGTTCTGATTTGGAAATAGGTCCTGCCTCACCTACTGGTGTCTCTTTTCTAACTGGCAGCATTCAAAGCTGGAATTCTCTCTCTCTCTCTCTCCTCCTTTTCTAACCTCGCCATTTCTAATCCCCTTCCTTGTTTTCTCTCTCCTGCCGTTCTGCCTCTTCCCTTTGGAGATCCAAGTTTTTGCATTTCCATTTCCCTTTCCTTTTCTGCTGCCACTAGTTCCAATACATTTTTAAAATTTGCAACTGAATTTCAGCCCATTTCAATGAACCGCCTCTTGGAGAACTCAATCTCTCTGGCATTCCATCCAATTTCAAATGCTGTGCCGTCACTTCGATTATCCCTGCCTTCCTAGCTTTTGCAGGCAACCCTTCCCTTAATGTACTTGCCAATTCAATGAACCTGGCTTTTGGAATCCCTTGTAAAATCGTCAAGGACACCTCTTCCACTTACAGGAAAGCTTTAACGGTTTCCAGTGCCATCTTATTTTTGACAGTACAAACCTGGTGTTTCCTTTTAGCTTTTGTTACTCACTAAATCTACACCCAAATCCCTGCTGTCTTTTGTTCCAAAATATCCCAGACCCGAGCCCCCAAACTTTGTCACGGTTCACTGGAGATAGTGCGCTGTAATATCAAGTCCCACTGCTCCCCGAGCCACAACAGATGTGATCAGTTTGACCAAACCATCAGATTGCCCCAATTCTACCTAACTGTTCAATTTAGGTTAACAGAATACGAGCACCAGGTTTGTAAACTTAATAAGTAAATAACTGTTTATTAAACAAACTGTCTTTAATCAGTGGCAAAAGAAATATGAACTGCTCATTTTTAATTTTATAACCTAAACTCTACCTCTTTTTAAATCTCTATACACACACATACAACACATAAGACACACAAAAACATGGATTTTAAGGGTGGGGTAAAACAGTTCAATAGCACCTATTCCGGAGTACAAGATTCGATGGGCTGATTTTGATCGATGTTTCCAAATTCCTTTCAGTTCTTGTTGATGACACGATGTGGTCTTCCAGCACTTTCAGTCTGGCACTTTCCCTGGTTAAGCACCTGCCTTTCAATATCTCTAACAGTTTTCCCCTTTGCCTCTTGACAGGAGTTTTCAGAGAGAGCAGGTTATAGAGATGTGAGGAGAAAAACCATTATTGTGGAATTACTGGAATCTTACACACACAGGAGAAAGCAGGTTTAGGTCTTTTTCCTTTCAGGCTAGGAGCTATTCTGCTGCATTGATCTCACACAAAACCTGGTCAGGAGCCAATTGAAACGTTATTGCCAGGCAGCTCCCTAGGTCCAGGACTCCTTTCCGGTACCATCCTGTCTTTCATGGCACACTTTGTTCCAGGATGGCTACATGGTATATATCTCTCATCCTGTTCCAGTGGACATGTCTTTCAACCTGCAGCCATTGTAATTTTAATCCACAGTCCAACAGAAAATAAAAAGATATGTTCTTCACAACAATCCAACAGAAATAAAAATATAGATTTTTTTACGTCTACCTGAGAGGGAAGTAGGGATCTCAGTCCCATCTGAAAGGTGGTACCATGGCAGTACAGTGCTGCCTCTCCAACCCTCTGACAGTGCAGCGCTCCCTCAGTACTGACCCTCCGACAGTGCGGCGCTCCCTCAGTATCGACCCTCTGACAGTGCAGCGCTCGATCAGTACTGACCCTCTGATACTGCGGCTCCCCCTCGGTACTGTGGTGGAGCATCAACCTAGGTTTTGGTGCTCAAGGCTCGAGTGGGACGGGAATCCAAAATCTTTCAACTAAGTGGCGCGTGTGGGTGCTACCAACCGAGCCATGGGCAACACTCGCTACCTTGTCGAACACCCACACCTTGGCCCCTTTCCTACCCAACCTCCAGCACACCTGCTGCCTGGCACCACCAGTTGGCCTCTGTGCCTGGCTCCTGTGGTCACATCGAGGGCACAGTGACACACACACATCTTGGACACACGCTCCGAACGTCCCTCGGACCTGGACAGTCTTCGGCTCCATTCCTCAACCCCACCTGATTCTGCAGGGTTCGGTCTGGTGTCCGGAGGTTGGGATGGTGGGGGGGGGGGGGGGAGGAAGAGAGGGTCCTCTTCATTGATCTTAATCTGTCTCCTCTCTCCCCCGCCACCACCTCCCCCTCCCCCCCCCCACCCCCGCAGCGGTTCAGTCAAACGATAGGTGGAAAATTGCACATTGCGGCAAATGTTTAATTCATTATTTCCCTTCATTTTCTTTTATGCGTTTCTTTTCACATATTGCATTTCTCAACAGAAACACTCAACAGAGGCTACTTGACTTGGGTAAACAGTTTGAACAAATCTCATAAAAGTCATTGAAATTTTCAAGTGTTTTGTTCTTCAGGAGCAACGATGCCAAATAGAGAGTTAAAACAACATTTAAAACCCTGGTACCCTGGGGAGAGAGCGGCTCTCTTCCCCCCCCCCCACCCCCCCCCACCCACCGCGTAACAAATACCTTTTACAAGTGGCAACTTTTAAGTCACGAGATCTCGAACCGGTTTTTTTTTTTCTCTCTCTCTTCAAAACACTTCCCTCCACACCGTCCCCTTCGAACGCCAACGCTCCTGCGCTGCTGCCCAGCGTCGAGCAGTGGGCTGGGCGCACACACACACGGGGGGTGGGGGGGGGGGTGGTAATCGGGTCACGCCGCTTGGTGCACCTCCCTCCTCCGTCCGTTCGTCACCTGCTCTCCCCGGTCCAGGTCCCGGGTCCCAGGTCCCCGGTCCAGGTCCCAGGTCCCAGGTCCCAGGTCCCCGGTCCAGGTCCCAGGTCCCGGTCGCGGTGATGGGTCTGCCTTCCCCGGGGTCGGAAGGGAGGGGGGTGCCGGACAGCGGGGGCGCCGATGAATTCCCACGTGCCGCGCGCCGAATCCTGGTGACGGCGCTGCTTTCTGATTTCACGCCATCCTGGGGTGGAGGGAGAGAGGAAGGGAGGGAGGGGGGCAGCGGTGGGGGGGGGGGGGGGGGGGGGGGGGGGGAGTGCTGTTGTCCTTGTTTTGCGATCTATAGCCGGGGTACGCTCCCGGAGAGATCCCAGCAACGGTCGGGAGAACCTCTCCAATATAAATACACAGAATAGAAGCTAAAACACAACAGATTGTATTGCAACGAAACGGAGGGAGCCCAGTGCTGTCAGGAGGAGCTGTTCAGACGTGTCGGTGTATTGGAGAAAACCATCATTGCTGAGCCAGTGTGTTTTAATATCGTGCAGTTTCACCTTTGTTAAGAGGCCCTGGGTTCATTCTCTCACAGTGACCCTGCCAGTGACCTCCGCCCTCTGCCCCCCCCCCCCCCCCCCCCACCCCCCCCTCTGATCTTTCACCCAGGCCACACAAACCGGAGAGACACGGACAGGATCCGGATTTGCGGAACTGTACCGCCAGATGTCGTCCAGGGTTATGTGCCGCGTTCAGCCTCACGGTTTGCCAGGAGGAGGGTCTGGTCTGGTCTGTCTGTCCAAGGCCTGGCAGAGGGGAAGCGGTCTGGAGTCTCACACCCGGTAACTGGGAACTGCCGAGGTCACCCAGCCAGGCGCGGCGGGAGACAGCGCAAAGCGATCGGCCACTCTTGTCTCCTCGAGGGGGGTTTTCCTGCCGGTGTGACGTCCTGAAACCTGGGATGGCGACGCGCTTCCCTCTCCTGTCCACCTGCAAGGGGCCTTTGTGGTCACGGGTGCACACCGAACGAACACAATGACGCTGGGCGCAAAGGTCTGACTTGTGCGTCAGGGCCCAGAGGGAGCTGTGCGTTACAGGGTCGGGGCTGGGGGGGGGGGGGGGGGGGGGCGGGAGGCAGCAGCTGTGCCAGAGGCACTGTTTCACCACTCGGGATGGCGTCTGTACCAGAGAGCACATTGCAACGCAGCAGCGTCCCTGATATCCGCAGAGGGAGGTTGCTCACCAGCTCACCACCGCTCATCGACCAGCCGCTATAATGCACAAGTGGTGAGATGGAGGGAGGGGAGGGGAGGAGAGTGGGAGGGGGGGGTGGTGCTTGGGGCCAGGGGTGGGTATGTGACTGGCGCATGCCACGGCACTCTGCGTGGACGGAGAGGCAAAGAGCTTTCCTGACAAATGAGAGATGCAGCCAATAAAACAAAGTGGGCGATACTGAATGGAAATTGGACGCACGGCTTCCTAAAGTGTTTTACAAAACAAGGGGAAAAAACAAAGTGTCCTACGATTTTTTTCACAACTGCACCAATTGTAGTGTTAAGAGTTTAAAAAAAGTGTTAAAAATTCATGGTAAATTTGCACATCACCTTTGAAAAACAAAATGGAACTAAACTGAAATACTGGAAGATATCAGTGTGGTTTCCTAGCACTATTACACTTCTCACAAGCTGCAGCAGGGTTGTGGGACAAACAGTAAGTAAACAGCTGGAACAATCACCCACACTCACAACAGTGAGGGCATTATCCTCAACCAAGGGCAGCTCTGTATTGCACAGAGACAAGGGCATGTGTAGACAGAGAGAGAGAGACTCACACACACACACACACACACGCACAGAGACTCACACACACACACACACACGCACACACACAGACATACACATACACACACACACACAGACACACACACACACACACACACATACTCACACACACACACAGAGACACACACATTCACACACAGACACACACATACACACACACACATAAATACAGGCATTTGTAGACAGAAAGAGAGAGCGGGAGAGAGACACAAATTCAGAAATACAAGCAACTGCAGAGAGAGAGAGAGACACACACACTCAGAAATACAGGCATGTGTAGACAGAGAGAGAGACACACACACTCAGAAATACAGGCATGTGTAGATAGAGAAAGAGAGAGAGAGACACACTCAGAAATACAGGCATGTGTAGACAGAGAGAGACACACTCAGAAATACAGGCATGTATAGACAGAGAGAGAGACACACACACTCAGAAATACAGGCACATGTAGACAGAGAGAGACACAAACTCAGAAATACAGGCATGTGTAGACAGAGAGAGACACACTCAGAAATACAGGCATGTA
>JANJGN010004679.1:0-31103 GCA_026770705.1 Isurus oxyrinchus
TCCCTCCCTCCCACTCACACACCCTCCCTCCCACACACACACACACCCTCCCTCCCACACACACACCCTCCCTCCTACACACACAAACACCCACCCTCCCTCCCACCACACACGCACACACACACCCACCCTCCTTCCCACACACACCAACACCCTCCCTCCCACACACACCCACACCCTCCCTCCCACACACACCCACAACCTCCCTCCCACACACACACACAACCTCCCTCCCACACACACACACACCCTCCCTCCCACACACACACACACACCCTCCCACCCACACATACACACACCCTCCCTCCCACACACACACACACACCCTCCATCCCACACACACACACACCCTCCCTCCCACACACACACACACCCTCCCTCCCACACACACACACCTACTCTCCCTCCCACACACACCCACACACACACACACTCCCTCCCACACACACAAATACAGACACTCTCCCCCCCCACACACACACACACACAGACACACTCCCTCCCACACACACAGACACACCCTCCCTCCCACACACACACACACCCTCCCTCGCACACACAGACACACACACCCCTCCCTCCCACACACACACACCCTCCCTCCCACACACACACCCTCCCACCCACACACATACACACACACCCTCCCTCCCACACACACACACACACACCCTCCCTCCCACACACACACACACCCTCCCTCACACACACACACGCACCCTCCCTCACACACACACACGCACCCTCCCTCACACACACACACACACCCTCCCTTACACACACACACACACACACACACACACACACACACACACACCCTCCCTCGCACACACACACACACCCTCCCTCCCACACACACACACACACACACCCTCCCTCCCACACATACACACCCTCCCTCCCACACACACACACCCTCCCTCACACACATATACACACACACACACACCCTCCCACACACACACACACACACACACACACACACACACACCCTCCCTCCCGCACCCACACATACACACAGACCCCCACCCTCCCACACACACACACACACACATACCCTCACTTCCACACACACACACCCTCCCTCCCACACACACACACACCCTCCCTCCCACACACACACACACACCCTCCCTCCCACACACACACACACACACACCCTCCCTCCCACACACACACACACACACACCCTCCCTCCCACACACACACACACACACACTCCCTCCCACACACACATACACACACCCTCACTCCCACACACACATACACACACCCTCACTCCCACACACTAACACACACCCTCCCTCCCACACACACACACACCCTCCCTCCCACACAGACACACACCCTCCCTCCCTCCCACACACACACCCTCCCTCCCACACACACACCCTCCCTCCCACACACACTCCCTCCCTCCCACACACACTCCCTCCCTCCCACACACACTCCCTCCCTCCCACACACACACCCTCCCTCCCACAAACACACCCTCCCACCCACAACACACCCTCCCTCCCACACACACACCCTCCCTCCCACACACACACCCTCCCTCCCACACACACACCCTCCCTCCCACACACACACCCTCCCCTCCCACACACACACCCTCCCTCCCACACACACACCCTCCCTCCCACACACACACCCTCCCTCCCACACACACACCCTCCCTCCCACACACACACCCTCCCTCCCACACACACACCCTCCCTCCCACACACACACCCTCCCTCCCACACACACACCCTCCCTCCCACACACACACCCTCCCTCCCACACACACACCCTCCCTCCCACACACACACACACCCTCCCTCCCACACACACACCCTCCCTCCCACACACACACCCTCCCTCCCACACACACACACACCCTCCCTCCCACACACACACACACCCTCCCTCCCACACACACAAACACCCACCCTCCCTCCCACACACACAAACACCCACCCTCCCTCCCACACACACCAACACACACACCCACCCTCCTTCCCACACACCAACACCCTCCCTCCCACACACACCCACACCCTCCCTCCCACACACACACACACACACCCTCCCTCCCACACACAACACACCCTCCCTCCCACACACACACACCCACTCTCCCTCCCACACACACACACACACACCCACTCTCCCTCCCACACACACCCACACACACACACACTCCCTCCCACACACACAAACACAGACACTCTCCCTCCCACACACACACACACACAGACACTCTCCCTCCACACACACACACCCTCCCTCCCACACACATACACACACACCATCCCTCCCACACACTCACACGCCACACCCTCCCTCCCACACACACGCACACCCTCACTCCCACACACACACACACACACACACCCTCCCTCCCACACACTCACCGTCCCTCCCACACACTCACCCTCCCTCCCACACACACACCCTCCCTCCCACACACACACACACCCTCCCTCCCACACACACACACACCCTCCCTCCCACACACACACACACCCTCCCTCCCACACACACAAACACCCACCCTCCCTCCCATACACACCCACACACACACCCACCCTCCTTCCCACACACACCAACACCCTCCCTCCCACACACATCCACACCCTCCCTCCCACACACACCCACACCCTCCCTCCCACACACACACACAACCTCCCTCCCACACACACACACAACCTCCCTCCCACACACACACACACCCTCCCTCCCACACACACACACACCCTCCCTCCCACACACACACACACCCCTCCCTCCCACACACACACACACCCTCCCTCCCACACACACACACACACCCTCCCTCCCACACACACACACACACACCCCTCCCTCCCACACACACACACACACCCGCGCTCCCACACACACACACACACGCACACACCCTCCCTGCCACACACACACACACACACACACACACACCCTCCCTCCCACACACACACACACACACACACCCTCCCTCCCGCACCGACACACACACACACACACACACACCCTCCCTCACACACACACCCTCCCTCCCACACACACACACACACCCCCCCTCCCACACACACACATACCCTCCCTCCCACACACACACACACCCTCCCTCCCACACACACACACACCCTCCCTCCCACACACACACACACCCTCCCTCCCACACACACCCACACAGACACCCCACCCTCCTTCCCACACACACCCACACACCCTCCCTCCCACACACACACACACACCCTCCCTCCCACACACCGACACACACACACCCTCCCTCCCACACACACACACCCTCCCTCCCACACACACACACCCTCCCTCCCACACACACACACCCTCCCTCCCACACACACACACACACACCCTCCCTCCCACACACACACACACACACACACCACTCCCTCCCGCACACACACACCCTCCCACCCGCACACACACACACACACCCTCCCTCCCACACTGACACACACACCCTCCCTCCCACACACACACACACACCCTCCCACACTGACACACACACCCTCCCTCCCACACACACACACACACACCCTCCCTCCCACACACACAACACACACCCTCCCTCCCACACACACACACACACCCTCCCTCCCACACACACACACACACCCTCCCTCCCACACACACACCCTCCCGCCCACACACACACCCTCCCGCCCACACACACACCCTCCCGCCCACACACACACCCTCCCTCCCACACACACACCCTCCCTCCCACACACACACCCTCCCTCCCACACACACACACACCCTCCCTCCCACACACACACACACCCTCCGTCCTACACACACACACACCCTCCCTCCCACACAGACACACACACCCACCCTCCCTCCCACACACACACCCTCCCTCCCACACACACACCCTCCCTCCCACACACACACCCTCCCTCCCACACACACACCCACCCTCCCACACACACACCCACCCTCCCACACACACACCCTCCCTCCCACACACACACCCTCCCTCCCACACACACACCCTCCCTCCACACACCACACCCTCCCTCCCACACACACACACACCCTCCCTCCCACACACACAAACACCCACCCTCCCTCCCACACACACCAACACACACACCCACCCATCCTTCCACACACACCAACACCCTCCCTCCCACACACACCCACACCCTCCCTCCCACACACACACACACACACACACACCCTCCCTCCCACACACAACACACCCTCCCTCCCACACACACACACCCACTCTCCCTCCCACACACACACACACCCACTCTCCCTCCCACACACACACACACTCCCTCCCACACACACAAACACAGACACTCTCCCTCCCACACACACACACACAGACACTCTCCCTCCCACACACACACACCCTCCCTCCCACACACATACACACACACCATCCCTCCCACACACACACACGCACACCCTCCCTCCCACACACACACACACCCTCCCTCCCACACACACACACACACACACACACACCCTCCCTCCCACACACACACACCCTCCCTCCCACACACACACACCCTCCCTCCCACACACACACACACACACACACCCTCCCTCCCACCCACACACCCTCCCTCCCACACACTCACCCTCCCTCCCACACACACACCCTCCCTCCCACACACACACACACCCTCCCTCCCACACACACACACACCCTCCCTCCACACACACACACACACCCTCCCTCCCACACACACACACACCCTCCCTCCCACACACACACACACCCTCCCTCCCACACAGACACACACCCACCCTCCCTCCCACTCACACACCCTCCCTCCCACACACACACACACCCTCCCTCCCACACACACACCCTCCCTCCAACACACACAAACACCCACCCTCCCTCCCACACACACCCACACACACACCCACCCTCCTTCCCACACACACCAACACCCTCCCTCCCACACACACCCACACCCTCCCTCCCACACACACCCACACCCTCCCTCCCACACACACACACAACCTCCCTCCCACACACACACACCCTCCCTCCCACACACACACACACACCCTCCCTCCCACACATACACACACCCTCCCTCCCACACACACACACACACCCTCCCTCCCACACACACACACACCCTCCCTCCCACACACACACACACCCTCCCTCCCACACACACACACCCACTCTCCCTCCCACACACACCCACACACACACACACTCCCTCCCACACACACAAATACAGACACTCTCCCCCCCCACACACACACACACACAGACACACTCCCTCCCACACACACAGACACACCCGCCCTCCCACACACACACACACCCTCCCTCGCACACACAGACACACACACCCTCCCTCCCACACACACACACACTCTCCCTCCCACACACACACCCTCCCACCCACACACATACACACACACCCTCCCTCCCACACACACACACACACACCCTCCCTCCCACACACACACGCACCCTCCCTCACACAAACACACGCACCCTCCCTCACACACACACACACGCACCCTCCCTCACACACACACACACACACACACCCTCCCTCCCACACACACACACACCCTCCCTCCCCACACACACACACACCCTCCCTCCCACACACACACACACACACACACCCACCCTCCCCCACACATACACACCCTCCCTCCCACACACACACACCCTCCCTCACACACATATACACACACACACACACCCTCCCACACACACACACACACACACACACACACACCCTCCCTCCCGCACCCACACATACACACAGACCCCCACCCTCCCACACACACACACACACACATACCCTCCCTCCCACACACACACACCCTCCCTCCCACACACACACACACCCTCCCACCCACACACACACACACCCTCCCTCCCACACACACACACACACACACCCTCCCTCCCACACACACACACACACACACACTCCCTCCCACACACACATACACACACCCTCACTCCCACACACACATACACACACCCTCACTCCCACACACTAACACACACACACCCTCCCTCCCACACAGACACACACCCACCCTCCCTCCCACACACACACCCTCCCTCCCACACACACACCCTCCCTCCCACACACACACCCTCCCTCCCACACACACACCCTCCCTCCCACACACACACCCTCCCTCCCACACACACACCCACCCTCCCACAAACACACCCTCCCTCCCACACACACACCCTCCCTCCCACACACACACCCTCCCTCCCACACACACACCCTCCCTCCCACACACACACCCTCCCTCCCACACACACACCCTCCCTCCCACACACACACCCTCCCTCCCACACACACCCTCCCTCCCACACACACACCGTCCCTCCCACACACACACCCCTCCCTCCCACACACACACCCTCCCTCCCACACACACACCCTCCCTCCCACACACACACCCTCCCTCCCACACACACACACACCCTCCCTCCCACACACACACACACCCTCCCTCCCACACACACACACACCCTCCCTCCCACACACACAAACACCCACCCTCCCTCCCACACACACAAACACCCACCCTCCCTCCCACACACACCAACACACACACCCACCCTCCTTCCCACACACACCAACACCCTCCCTCCCACACACACCCACACCCTCCCTCCCACACACACACACACACACCCTCCCTCCCACACACAACACACCCTCCCTCCCACACACACACACCCACTCTCCCTCCCACACACACACACACAGACACTCTCCCTCCCACACACACACACCCTCCCTCCCACACACATACACACACACCATCCCTCCCACACACACACACGCACACCCTCCCTCCCACACACACACACACCCTCCCTCCCACACACACACACACCCTCCCTCCCACACACACACACACACACACCCCTCCCTCCCACACACACACACCCTCCCTCCCACACACACACACACACACACACCCTCCCTCCCACACACTCACCCTCCCTCCCACACACACACCCTCCCTCCCACACACACACACACCCTCCCCTCCCACACACACACACACCCTCCCTCCCCACACACACACACGCCCTCCCTCCCACACAGACACACACCCACCCTCCCTCCCACTCACACACCCTCCCTCCCACACAGACACACACCCTCCCTCCCACACACACACCCCTCCCTCCCACACACACACCCTCCCTCCAACACACACAAACACCCACCCTCCCTCCCACACACACCCACACACACACCCACCCTCCTTCCCACACACACCAACACCCTCCCTCCCACACACACCCACACCCTCCCTCCCACACACACCCACACCCTCCCTCCCACACACACACACAACCTCCCCTCCCACACACACACACAACCTCCCTCCCACACACACACACACCCTCCCTCCCACACACACACACACACCCTCCCTCCCACACATACACACACCCTCCCTCCCACACACACACACACACCCTCCCTCCCACACACACACACACCCTCCCTCCCACACACACACACACCCTCCCTCCCACACACACACACCCACTCTCCCTCCCACACACACCCACACACACACACACTCCCTCCCACACACACAAATACAGACACTCTCCCCCCCACACACACACACACACAGACACACTCCCTCCCACACACACAGACACACCCGCCCTCCCACACACACACACACCCTCCCTCGCACACACAGACACACACACCCCTCCCTCCCACACACACACACACCCTCCCTCCCACACACACACCCTCCCACCCACACACATACACACACACCCTCCCTCCCACACACACACACACACCCTCCCTCCCACACACACACACACCCTCCCTCACACAAACACACGCACCCTCCCTCACACACACACACGCACCCTCCCTCACACACACACACACACACACACACCCTCCCTCCCACACACACACACACCCTCCCTCCCACACACACACACACCCTCCCTCCCACACACACACACCACACACACCCTCCCTCCCACACATACACACCCTCCCTCCCACACACACACACCCTCCCTCACACACATATACACACACACACACACCCTCCCACACCACACACACACACACACACACCCTCCCTCCCGCACCCACACATACACACAGACCCCCACCCTCCCACACACACACACACACACATACCCTCACTCCCACACACACACACCCTCCCTCCCACACACACACACACCCTCCCTCCCACACACACACACACCCTCCCTCCCACACACACACACACACACACCCTCCCTCCCACACACACACACACACACACTCCCTCCCACACACACATACACACACCCTCACTCCCCACACACACATACACACACCCTCACTCCCACACACTAACACACACCCTCCCTCCCACACACACACACACACACCCTCCCTCCCACACAGACACACACCCACCCTCCCTCCCACACACACACCCTCCCTCCCACACACACACCCTCCCTCCCACACACACACCCTCCCTCCCACACACACACCCTCCCTCCCACACACACACCCTCCCTCCCACACACACACCCTCCCTCCCACAAACACACCCTCCCTCCGACACACACACCCTCCCTCCCACACACACACCCTCCCTCCCACACACACACCCTCCCTCCCACACACACACCCTCCCTCCCACACACACACCCTCCCTCCCACACACACCACCGTCCCTCCCACACACACACCCTCCCTCCCACACACACACCCTCCCTCCCACACACACACCCTCCCTCCCACACACACACCCTCCCTCCCACACACACACACACCCTCCCTCCCACACACACACACACCCTCCCTCCCACACACACAAACACCCACCCTCCCTCCCACACACACCAACACACACACCCACCCTCCTTCCCACACACACCAACACCCTCCCTCCCACACACACCCACACCCTCCCTCCCACACACACACACACACACCCTCCCTCCCACACACAACACACCCTCCCTCCCTCCCACACACACACACACACACCCACTCTCCCTCCCACACACACCCACACACACACACACTCCCTCCCACACACACAAACACAGACACTCTCCCTCCCACACACACACACACAGACACTCTCCCTCCCACACACACACACCCTCCCTCCCACACACATACACACACACCATCCCTCCCACACACATACACACACACCCTCCCTCCCACACACACGCACACCCTCCCTCCCACACACACGCACACCCTCACTCCCACACACACACACACACACACACCCTCCCTCCCACACACTCACCGTCCCTCCCACACACTCACCCACCCTCCCACACACACACCCTCCCTCCCACACACACACCATCCCTCCCACACACACACACACCCTCCCTCCCACACAAACACCCACCCTCCAACACACACAAACACCCACCCTCCCTCCCACACACACCCACACACACACCCACCCTCCTTCCCACACACACCAACACCCTCCCTCCCACACACACCCACACCCTCCCTCCCACACACACACACAACCTCCCTCCCACACACACACACACCCTCCATCCCACACACACACACACCCTCCCTCCCACACACACACACACCCTCCCTCCAACACACACACACACCCTCCCTCCCACACACACACACACCCTCCCTCCCACACACACACACACCCTCCCTCCCACACACACACACACCCCTCCCTCCCACACACACACACACACCCTCCGCTCCCACACACACACACCCTCCCTACCACACACACACACACACGCACACACCCTCCCTCCCACACACACACACACACACAGACACTCTCCCTCCCACACACACACACCCTCCCACACACACGCAAACCCTTCCTCCCTCCCACACACACACCCTCCATCCCACACACACACACACCCTCCCTCCCACACAGACACACACCCACCCTCCCTCCCACACACACACCCCTCCCTCCCACACACACACCCACGCCCTCCCTCCCACGCACACCCACCAACCTCCCTCCCACACACACACCATCCCTCCCACACACTCCCACACCCTCCCTCCCACACACTCACCCTCCCTCCCACACACTCACCCTCCCTCCCACACACTCACCCTCCCTCCCACACACTCACCCTCCCTCCCACACACTCACCCTCCCTCCCACACACTCACCCTCCCTCCCCACACTCTCACACTCCCTCCCTCCCACACACTCACCCTCCCTCCCACACACTCACCCTCCCTCCCACACACTCACCCTCCCTCCACACACTCACCCTCCCTCCCACACACTCACCCTCCCTCCCACACACTCACCCTCCCTCCCACACACTCACCCTCCCTCCCACACACTCACCCTCACCCCACACACTCACCCTCCCGCCCACACACACACACACACACACACACACACACACACACACACCCTCCCTCCCACACACACACACCTCCTCCCTCCCACACACTCACCCTCCCTCCCACACACACCGCCCTCCCTCCCACACACACGCCCTCCCTCCCACACACTCCCTCCCTCCCACACACACGCCCTCCCCTCCCACACACGCACACACCCTCCCTCCCACACACGCACACACACCCTCCCACACACACACACACACACCCTCCCTCCCACACAGACACACACCCACCCTCCCTCCCACACGCACACCCTCCCTCCCACACGCACACCCTCCCTCCCACACGCACACCCTCCCTCCCACACACACACACACCCTCCCTCCCACACACACAAACACCCACCCTCCCTCCCACACACACCCACACACACACCCACCCTCCTTCCCACACACACCAACACCCTCCCTCCCACACACACCCACACCCTCCCTCCCACACACACCCACACCCCTCCCCTCCCACAGACACCCACACCCTCCCTCCCACACACACCCACACCCTCCCTCCCACACACACACACACACACACACCCTCCCTCCCACACACACACCACACCCTCCCTCCCACACACACACACACCACCCTCCCTCCCACACACACACACACCCTCCCTCCCACACACACACACACCCTCCCTCCCACACACACACCACCCACTCTCCCTCCCACACACACCCACACACACACACACTCCCTCACACACACACCCTCCCTCCCACACACACACACACACCCTCCCTCCCACACACACACATACCCTCCCTCCCACACACACACACACCCTCCCTCCCACACACACACACACCCTCCCTCCCCACACACACACACACCCTCCCTCCCACACACACCCACACAGACACCCACCCTCCTTCCCACACACACCCACACACACACACCCTCCCTCCCACACACACACACACACACCCTCCCTCCCACACACCGACACACACACACCCTCCCTCCCACACACACACACCCTCCCTCCCACACACACACACCCTCCCTCCCACACACACACACACACACCCTCCCTCCCCACACACACACACACTCCCTCCCGCACACACACACCCTCCCACCCGCACACACACACACACACCCTCCCTCCCACACTGACACACACACCCTCCCTCCCACACACACACACACACACCCTCCCACACTGACACACACACCCTCCCTCCCACACACACACACACACACCCTCCCTCCCACACACACACACACACACCCTCCCTCCCACACACACACACACAACCCTCACCCTCCCACACACCACACACACACACCCTCCCTCCCACACACACACACACACCCTCCCTCCCACACACACACACACACACCCTCCCTCCCACACACACACACACACCCTCCCCTCGCACACACACACACCCTCCCTCCCACACACTCACCCTCTCTCCCACACACACACCCTCCCTCCCACACACACACCCTCCCTCCCACACACACACACACCCTCCCTCCCACACACACACACACCCTCCTCCCACACAGACACACACCCTCCCTCCCACACAGACACACACCCTCCCTCCCACACACCCACCCTCCCTCCCACACACCCCACCCTCCCTCCCACACACACACCCTCCCTCCCACACACACACCCTCCCTCCCACACACACACCCTCCCTCCCACACACACACCCTCCCTCCCACACACACACCCCCTCCTCCCACACACACACCCTCCCTCCCACACACACACCCTCCCTCCCACACACACACCCTCCCTCCCACACACACACCCTCCCTCCCACACACACACCCTCCCTCCCACACACACACCCTCCCTCCCACACACACACCCTCCCTCCCACACACACACCCTCCCTCCCACACACACACCCTCCCTCCCACACACACACCCTCCCTCCCACACACACACCCTCCCTCCCACACACACACACACCCTCCCTCCCACACACAAAAACACCCACCCTTCCTCCCACACACACCAACACACACACCCACCCTCCTTCCCACACACACCAACACCCTCCCTCCCACACACACCCACACCCTCCCTCCCACACACACACACACACACCCTCCCTCCCACACACAACACACCCTCCCTCCCACACACACACACACACACCCACTCTCCCTCCCACACACACCCACACACACACACACTCCCTCCCACACACACAAACACAGACACTCTCCCTCCCACACACACACACACACAGACACGCTCCCTCCCACACACACACACCCTCCCTCCCACACACATACACACACACCATCCCTCCCACACACACACACGCACACCCTCCCTCCCACACACACACACACCCTCCCTCCCACACACACACACACCCTCCCTCCCACACACACACACACACACACACACACCCTCCCTCCCACACACACACACACCCTCCCTCCCACACACACACACCCTCCCTCCCACACACACACACCCTCCCTCCCACCCACACACCCTCCCTCCCACACACTCACCCTCCCTCCCACACACACACCCCTCCTCCCACACACACACACAACCTCCCTCCCACACACACACACACCCTCCCTCCCACACAGACACACACCCACCCTCCCTCCCACTCACACACCCTCCCTCCCACACACACACACACCCTCCCTCCCACACACACACACACCCTCCCTCCCACACACACAAACACCCACCCTCCCTCCCACACACACAAACACCCACCCTCCCTCCCACACACACCCACACACACACCCACCCTCCTTCCCACACACACCAACACCCTCCCTCCCACACACACCCACACCCTCCCTCCCACACACACCCACACCCTCCCTCCCACACACACACACAACCTCCCTCCCACACACACACACACCCTCCCTCCCACACACACACACACCCTCCCTCCCACACACACACACACCCTCCCTCCCACACACACACACACACCCTCCCTCCCACACACACACACACCCTCCCTCCCACACACACACACACCCTCCCTCCCACACACACACACCCACTCTCCCTCAAACACACACAAACACAGACACTCTCCCTCCCACACACACACACACACACAGACACACTCCCTCCCACACACACAGACACACCCTCCCTCCCACACACACACACACCCTCCCTCCCACACACACACACACACCATCCCTCCCACACACACACACGCACACCCTCCCTCCCACACACACACACACCCTCCCTCCCACACACACACACACCCTCCCTCCCACACACACACACCCTCCCTCCCACACACACACACACACACACCCTCCCTCCCACACACACACACCCTCCCTCCCACACACACACACACACACACACCCTCCCTCCCACACACACACACACCCACCCTCCCACCCACACACCCTCCCTCCCACACACTCACCCTCCCTCCCACACACTCACCCTCCCTCCCACACACTCACCCTCCGTCCCACACACACACCCTCCCTCCCACACACACACCCTCCCTCCCACACACTCACCCTCCCTCCCACACACACACCCTCCCTCCCACACACACACCCTCCCTCCCACACACACACACACCCTCCCACACACACACACACCCTCCCTCCCACACACACACCCTCCCTCCCACACACACACACACCCCTCCCTCCCACACACACACACACCCTCCCTCCCACACACACACACACCCTCCCTCCCACACACACACACACCCTCTATACCACACAGACACACACCCACCCTCCCTCCCACTCACACACCCTCCCTCCCACACACACACACACCCTCCCTCCCACACAAACACCCTCCCTCCAACACACACAAACACCCACCCTCCCTCCCACACACACCCACACACACACCCACCCTCCTTCCCACACACACCAACACCCTCCCTCCCACACACACCCACACCCTCCCTCCCACACACACACACAACCTCCCTCCCACACACACACACACCCTCCATCCCACACACACACACACCCTCCCTCCCACACACACACACACCCTCCCTCCCACACACACACACACCCTCCCTCCCACACACACACACACCCTCCCTCCCACACACACACACACCCTCCCTCCCACACACACACACACCCTCCCTCCCACACACACACACACCCTCCCTCCCACACACACACACACACCCTCGCTCCCACGCACACACACCCTCCCTACCACACACACACACACACGCACACACCCTCCCTCCCACACACACACACACACACAGACACTCTCCCTCCCACACACACACACCCTCCCTCCCAACACATACACACACACCATCCCTCCCACACACACACACGCACACCCTTCCTCCCTCCCACACACACACCCTCCATCCCACACACACACACACCCTCCCTCCCACACAGACACACACCCACCCTCCCTCCCACACACACACCCTCCCTCCCACGCACACCCACGCCCTCCCTCCCACGCACACCCACAACCCCGCTCCCACACACACACCATCCCTCCCACACACTCACCCTCCCTCCCACACACTCACCCTCCCTCCCACACACTCACCCTCCCTCCCACACACTCACCCTCCCTCCCACACACTCACCCTCCCTCCCACACACTCACCCTCCCTCCCACACACTCACCCTCCCTCCCACACACTCACCCTCCCTCCCACACACTCACCCTCCCTCCCACACACTCACCCTCCCTCCCACACACTCACCCTCCCGCCCACACACACACACACACACACACACACACACACACACCCTCCCTCCCACACACACACCCTCCCTCCCACACACTCACCCTCCCTCCCACACACACGCCCTCCCTCCCACACACACGCCCTCCCTCCCACACACTCCCTCCCTCCCACACACACGCCCTCCCTCCCACACACGCACACACCCTCCCTCCCACACACGCACACACCCTCCCACACACACACACACACCCTCCCTCCCACACAGACACACACCCACCCTCCCTCCCACACGCACACCCTCCCTCCCACACGCACACCCTCCCTCCCACACGCACACCCTCCCTCCCACACACACACACACCCTCCCTCCCACACACACAAACACCCACCCTCCCTCCCACACACACCCACACACACACCCACCCTCCTTCCCACACACACCAACACCCTCCCTCCCACACACACCCACACCCTCCCTCCCACACACACCCACACCCTCCCTCCCACAGACACCCACACCCTCCCTCCCACACACACCCACACCCTCCCTCCCACACACACACACACACACACACCCTCCCTCCCACACACACACACACCCTCCCTCCCACACACACACACACCCTCCCTCCCACACACACACACACCCTCCCTCCCACACACACACACCCACTCTCCCTCCCACACACACCCACACACACACACACTCCCTCCCACACACACAAACACAGACACTCTCCCTCCCACACACACACACACACAGACACTCTCCCTCCCACACACACACACCCTCCCTCCCACACACACACACGCACACCCTCCCTCCCACACACACACACACCCTCCCTCCCACACACACACACACACACACACCCTCCCTCCCACACACACACACCCTCCCTCCCACACACACACACACACACACACCCTCCCTCCCACACACACACACACCCTCCCTCCCACACACTCACCCTCCCTCCCACACACTCACCCTCCCTCCCACACACACAGCCTCCGTCCCACACACACACCCTCCCTCCCACACACTCACCCTCCCTCCCACACACACACCCTCCCTCCCACACACACACCCTCCCGCCCACACACACACACACCCTCCCTCCCACACACACACCCTCCCTCCCACACACCCTCCCTCCCACACACACACACACCCTCCCTCCCACACACACAAACACCCACCCACCCTCCCATACACAACCACACACACACCCACCCTCCTTCCCACACACACCAACACCCTCCCTCCCACACACACCCACACCCTCCCTCCCACACACACCCACACCCTCCCTCCCACACACACACACACCCTCCCTCCCACGCACACACACACCCTCCCTCCCACGCACACACACACCCTCCCTCCCACACACACACACACCCTCCCTCCCACACACACACACACCCTCCCTCCCACACACACACACACCCTCCCTCCCACACACACACACACCCTCCCTCCCACACACACACACACCCTCCCTCCCACACACACACACACCCTCCCTCCCACACACACACACCCTCCCTCCCACACACACACACACACCCTCGCTCCCACACACACACCCTCCCTACCACACACACACACACACGCACACACCCTCCCTCCCACACACACACACACACACACACCCTCCCTCCCACACACACACACAAACACACCCTCCCTCCCGCACCGACACACACACACACACACACACACTCCCTCACACACACACCCTCCCTCCCACACACACACACACACCCTCCCTCCCACACACACACATACCCTCCCTCCCACACACACACACACCCTCCCTCCCACACACACACACACCCTCCCTCCCACACACACACACACCCTCCCTCCCACACACACCCACACAGACACCCACCCTCCTTCCCACACACACCCACACACACACACCCTCCCTCCCACACACACACACACACACCCTCCCTCCCACACACCGACACACACACACCCTCCCTCCCACACACACACACCCTCCCTCCCACACACACACACACCCTCCCTCCCACACACACACACACACACACCTCCCTCCCGCACACACACACACTCCCTCCCGCACACACACACCCTCCCACCCGCACACACACACACACCCTCCCTCCCACACTGACACACACACCCTCCCTCCCACACACACACACACACACCCTCCCACACTGACACACACACCCTCCCTCCCACACACACACACACACACCCTCCCTCCCACACACACACACACACCCTCCCTCCCACACACACACACACACCCTCCCTCCCACACACACACACACACACCCTCCCTCCCACACACACACACACACCCTCCCTCCCACACACACACACACACCCTCCCTCCCACACACACACACACACCCTCCCTCGCACACACACACCCTCCCTCCCACACAATCACCCTCTCTCCCACACACACACCCTCCCTCCCACACACACACCCTCCCTCCCACACACACACACACCCTCCCTCCCACACACACACACACCCTCCCTCCCACACAGACACACACCCTCCCTCCCACACAGACACACACCCTCCCTCCCACACACCCACCCTCCCTCCCACACACACACCCTCCCTCCCACACACACACCCTCCCTCCCACACACACACCCTCCCTCCCACACACACACCCTCCCTCCCACACACACACCCTCCCTCCCACACACACACCCTCCCTCCCACACACACACCCTCCCTCCCACACACACACCCTCCCTCCCACACACACACCCTCCCTCCCACACACACACCCTCCCTCCCACACACACACCCTCCCTCCCACACACACACCCTCCCTCCCACACACACACCCTCCCTCCCACACACACACCCTCCCTCCACACACACACCCTCCCTCCCACACACACACCCTCCCTCCCACACACACACACACCCTCCCTCCCACACACAAAAACACCCACCCTTCCTCCCACACACACCAACACACACACCCACCCTCCTTCCCACACACACCAACACCCTCCCTCCCACACACACCCACACCCTCCCTCCCACACACACACACACACACCCTCCCTCCCACACACAACACACCCTCCCTCCCACACACACACACACACACCCACTCTCCCTCCCACACACACCCACACACACACACACTCCCTCCCACACACACAAACACAGACACTCTCCCTCCCACACACACACACACACAGACACTCTCCCTCCCACACACACACACCCTCCCTCCCACACACATACACACACACCATCCCTCCCACACACACACACGCACACCCTCCCTCCCACACACACACACACCCTCCCTCCCACACACACACACACCCTCCCTCCCACACACACACACACACACACACACCCTCCCTCCCACACACACACACCCTCCCTCCCACACACACACACCCTCCCTCCCACACACACACACCCTCCCTCCCACACACACACACCCTCCCTCCCACACACACACACCCTCCCTCCCACACACTCACCCTCCCTCCCACACACACACCCTCCTCCCACACACACACACAACCTCCCTCCCACACACACACACACCCTCCCTCCCACACAGACACACACCCACCCTCCCTCCCACTCACACACCCTCCCTCCCACACACACACACACCCTCCCTCCCACACACACAAACACCCACCCTCCCTCCCACACACACAAACACCCACCCTCCCTCCCACACACACCCACACACACACCCACCCTCCTTCCCACACACACCAACACCCTCCCTCCCACACACACCCACACCCTCCCTCCCACACACACCCACACCCTCCCTCCCACACACACACACAACCTCCCTCCCACACACACACACACCCTCCCTCCCACACACACACACACCCTCCCTCCCACACACACACACACCCTCCCTCCCACACACACACACACACCCTCCCTCCCACACACACACACACCCTCCCTCCCACACACACACACACCCTCCCTCCCACACACACACACCCACTCTCCCTCAAACACACACAAACACAGACACTTTCCCTCCCACACACACACACACACAGACACACTCCCTCCCACACACACAGACACACCCTCCCTCCCACACACACACACACCCTCCCTCCCACACACACACACACACCATCCCTCCCACACACACACACGCACACCCTCCCTCCCACACACACACACACACCCTCCCTCCCACACACACACACACACCCTCCCTCGCACACACACACCCTCCCTCCCACACAATCACCCTCTCTCCCACACACACACCCTCCCTCCCACACACACACCCTCCCTCCCACACACACACACACCCTCCCTCCCACACACACACACACCCTCCCTCCCACACAGACACACACCCTCCCTCCCACACAGACACACACCCTCCCTCCCACACACCCACCCTCCCTCCCACACACACACCCTCCCTCCCACACACACACCCTCCCTCCCACACACACACCCTCCCTCCCACACACACACCCTCCCTCCCACACACACACCCTCCCTCCCACACACACACCCTCCCTCCCACACACACACCCTCCCTCCCACACACACACCCTCCCTCCCACACACACACCCTCCCTCCCACACACACACCCTCCCTCCCACACACACACCCTCCCTCCCACACACACACCCTCCCTCCCACACACACACACACCCTCCCTCCCACACACACACACACCCTCCCTCCCACACACACACACACCCTCCCTCCCACACACACACACACCCTCCCTCCCACACACACACACACCCTCCCTCCCACACACACACACACCCTCCCTCCCACACACACACACCCTCCCTCCCACACACACACACACACCCTCGCTCCCACACACACACCCTCCCTACCACACACACACACACACGCACACACCCTCCCTCCCACACACACACACACACACACACCCTCCCTCCCACACACACACACAAACACACCCTCCCTCCCGCACCGACACACACACACACACACACACACTCCCTCACACACACACCCTCCCTCCCACACACACACACACACCCTCCCTCCCACACACACACATACCCTCCCTCCCACACACACACACACCCTCCCTCCCACACACACACACACCCTCCCTCCCACACACACACACACCCTCCCTCCCACACACACCCACACAGACACCCACCCTCCTTCCCACACACACCCACACACACACACCCTCCCTCCCACACACACACACACACACACCCTCCCTCCCACACACCGACACACACACACCCTCCCTCCCACACACACACACCCTCCCTCCCACACACACACACCCTCCCTCCCACACACACACACACACACCCTCCCTCCCGCACACACACACACTCCCTCCCGCACACACACACCCTCCCACCCGCACACACACACACACCCTCCCTCCCACACTGACACACACACCCTCCCTCCCACACACACACACACACACCCTCCCACACTGACACACACACCCTCCCTCCCACACACACACACACACACCCTCCCTCCCACACACACACACACACCCTCCCTCCCACACACACACACACACCCTCCCTCCCACACACACACACACACACCCTCCCTCCCACACACACACACACACCCTCCCTCCCACACACACACACACACCCTCCCTCCCACACACACACACACACCCTCCCTCGCACACACACACCCTCCCTCCCACACAATCACCCTCTCTCCCACACACACACCCTCCCTCCCACACACACACCCTCCCTCCCACACACACACACACCCTCCCTCCCACACACACACACACCCTCCCTCCCACACAGACACACACCCTCCCTCCCACACAGACACACACCCTCCCTCCCACACACCCACCCTCCCTCCCACACACACACCCTCCCTCCCACACACACACCCTCCCTCCCACACACACACCCTCCCTCCCACACACACACCCTCCCTCCCACACACACACCCTCCCTCCCACACACACACCCTCCCTCCCACACACACACCCTCCCTCCCACACACACACCCTCCCTCCCACACACACACCCTCCCTCCCACACACACACCCTCCCTCCCACACACACACCCTCCCTCCCACACACACACCCTCCCTCCCACACACACACCCTCCCTCCCACACACACACCCTCCCTCCACACACACACCCTCCCTCCCACACACACACCCTCCCTCCCACACACACACACACCCTCCCTCCCACACACAAAAACACCCACCCTTCCTCCCACACACACCAACACACACACCCACCCTCCTTCCCACACACACCAACACCCTCCCTCCCACACACACCCACACCCTCCCTCCCACACACACACACACACACCCTCCCTCCCACACACAACACACCCTCCCTCCCACACACACACACACACACCCACTCTCCCTCCCACACACACCCACACACACACACACTCCCTCCCACACACACAAACACAGACACTCTCCCTCCCACACACACACACACACAGACACTCTCCCTCCCACACACACACACCCTCCCTCCCACACACATACACACACACCATCCCTCCCACACACACACACGCACACCCTCCCTCCCACACACACACACACCCTCCCTCCCACACACACACACACCCTCCCTCCCACACACACACACACACACACACACCCTCCCTCCCACACACACACACCCTCCCTCCCACACACACACACCCTCCCTCCCACACACACACACCCTCCCTCCCACACACACACACCCTCCCTCCCACACACACACACCCTCCCTCCCACACACTCACCCTCCCTCCCACACACACACCCTCCTCCCACACACACACACAACCTCCCTCCCACACACACACACACCCTCCCTCCCACACAGACACACACCCACCCTCCCTCCCACTCACACACCCTCCCTCCCACACACACACACACCCTCCCTCCCACACACACAAACACCCACCCTCCCTCCCACACACACAAACACCCACCCTCCCTCCCACACACACCCACACACACACCCACCCTCCTTCCCACACACACCAACACCCTCCCTCCCACACACACCCACACCCTCCCTCCCACACACACCCACACCCTCCCTCCCACACACACACACAACCTCCCTCCCACACACACACACACCCTCCCTCCCACACACACACACACCCTCCCTCCCACACACACACACACCCTCCCTCCCACACACACACACACACCCTCCCTCCCACACACACACACACCCTCCCTCCCACACACACACACACCCTCCCTCCCACACACACACACCCACTCTCCCTCAAACACACACAAACACAGACACTTTCCCTCCCACACACACACACACACAGACACACTCCCTCCCACACACACAGACACACCCTCCCTCCCACACACACACACACCCTCCCTCCCACACACACACACACACCATCCCTCCCACACACACACACGCACACCCTCCCTCCCACACACACACACACACCCTCCCTCCCACACACACACACACACCCTCCCTCGCACACACACACCCTCCCTCCCACACAATCACCCTCTCTCCCACACACACACCCTCCCTCCCACACACACACCCTCCCTCCCACACACACACACACCCTCCCTCCCACACACACACACACCCTCCCTCCCACACAGACACACACCCTCCCTCCCACACAGACACACACCCTCCCTCCCACACACCCACCCTCCCTCCCACACACACACCCTCCCTCCCACACACACACCCTCCCTCCCACACACACACCCTCCCTCCCACACACACACCCTCCCTCCCACACACACACCCTCCCTCCCACACACACACCCTCCCTCCCACACACACACCCTCCCTCCCACACACACACCCTCCCTCCCACACACACACCCTCCCTCCCACACACACACCCTCCCTCCCACACACACACCCTCCCTCCCACACACACACCCTCCCTCCCACACACACACCCTCCCTCCCACACACACACCCTCCCTCCACACACACACCCTCCCTCCCACACACACACCCTCCCTCCCACACACACACACACCCTCCCTCCCACACACAAAAACACCCACCCTTCCTCCCACACACACCAACACACACACCCACCCTCCTTCCCACACACACCAACACCCTCCCTCCCACACACACCCACACCCTCCCTCCCACACACACACACACACACACCCTCCCTCCCACACACAACACACCCTCCCTCCCACACACACACACACACACCCACTCTCCCTCCCACACACACCCACACACACACACACTCCCTCCCACACACACAAACACAGACACTCTCCCTCCCACACACACACACACACAGACACTCTCCCTCCCACACACACACACCCTCCCTCCCACACACATACACACACACCATCCCTCCCACACACACACACGCACACCCTCCCTCCCACACACACACACACCCTCCCTCCCACACACACACACACCCTCCCTCCCACACACACACACACACACACACACCCTCCCTCCCACACACACACACCCTCCCTCCCACACACACACACCCTCCCTCCCACACACACACACCCTCCCTCCCACACACACACACCCTCCCTCCCACACACACACACCCTCCCTCCCACACACTCACCCTCCCTCCCACACACACACCCTCCTCCCACACACACACACAACCTCCCTCCCACACACACACACACCCTCCCTCCCACACAGACACACACCCACCCTCCCTCCCACTCACACACCCTCCCTCCCACACACACACACACCCTCCCTCCCACACACACAAACACCCACCCTCCCTCCCACACACACAAACACCCACCCTCCCTCCCACACACACCCACACACACACCCACCCTCCTTCCCACACACACCAACACCCTCCCTCCCACACACACCCACACCCTCCCTCCCACACACACCCACACCCTCCCTCCCACACACACACACAACCTCCCTCCCACACACACACACACCCTCCCTCCCACACACACACACACCCTCCCTCCCACACACACACACACCCTCCCTCCCACACACACACACACACCCTCCCTCCCACACACACACACACCCTCCCTCCCACACACACACACACCCTCCCTCCCACACACACACACCCACTCTCCCTCAAACACACACAAACACAGACACTTTCCCTCCCACACACACACACACACAGACACACTCCCTCCCACACACACAGACACACCCTCCCTCCCACACACACACACACCCTCCCTCCCACACACACACACACACCATCCCTCCCACACACACACACGCACACCCTCCCTCCCACACACACACACACCCTCCCTCCCACACACACACACACCCTCCCTCCCACACACACACAGCCTCCCTCCCACACACACACACACACACACCCTCCCTCCCACACACACACACCCTCCCTCCCACACACACACACACACACACACACCCTCCCTCCCACCCACACACCCTCCCTCCCACACACTCACCCTCCCTCCCACACACTCACCCTCCCTCCCACACACTCACCCTCCCTCCCACACACTCACCCTCCGTCCCACACACACACCCTCCCTCCCACACACACACCCTCCCTCCCACACACTCACCCTCCCTCCCACACACACACCCTCCCTCCCACACACACACCCTCCCTCCCACACACACACACACCCTCCCACACACACACACACCCTCCCTCCCACACACACACCCTCCCTCCCACACACACACACACCCTCCCTCCCACACACACACACACCCTCCCTCCCACACACACACACACCCTCCCTCCCACACACACACACACCCTCCCTCCCACACACACACACACACCCTCCCTCCCACACACACAAACACCCACCCTCCCTCCCATACACACCCACACACACACCCACCCTCCTTCCCACACACACCAACACCCTCCCTCCCACACACACCCACACCCTCCCTCCCACACACACCCACACCCTCCCTCCCACACACACACACAACCTCCCTCCCACACACACACACAACCTCCCTCCCACACACACACACAACCTCCCTCCCACACACACACACACCCTGCCTCCCACACACACACACACCCTGCCTCCCACACACACACACACCCTCCCTCCCACACACACACACACCCTCCCTCCCACACACACACACACCCTCCCTCCCACACACACACACACCCTCCCTCCCACACACACACACACCCTCCCTCCCACACACACACACACACCCTCGCTCCCACACACACACACCCTCCCTACCACACACACACACACACACACGCACACACCCTCCCTCCCACACACACACACACACACACACACCCTCCCTCCCACACACACACACACACACACACCCTCCCTCCCGCACCGACACACACACACACACACACACACACACACCCTCCCTCCCACACACACACACACACCCTCCCTCCCACACACACACACACCCTCCCTCCCACACACACACACACCCTCCCTCCCACACACACACACACCCTCCCTCCCACACACACACACACCCTCCCTCCCACACACACCCACACAGACACCCACCCTCCTTCCCACACACACCCACACACACACACCCTCCCTCCCACACACACACCGACACACACACACCCTCCCTCCCACACACCGACACACACACACCCTCCCTCCCACACACACACACCCTCCCTCCCACACACACACACCCTCCCTCCCACACACACACACACACACCCTCCCTCCCGCACACACACACACACTCCCTCCCGCACACACACACACACTCCCTCCCGCACACACACACCCTCCCACCCGCACACACACACACCCTCCCTCCCACACTGACACACACACCCTCCCTCCCACACACACACACACACACCCTCCCACACTGACACACACACCCTCCCTCCCACACACACACACACACACACCCTCCCTCCCACACACACACACACACACCCTCCCTCCCACACACACACACACACACCCTCCCTCCCACACACACACACACACCCTCCCTCCCACACACACACACACACCCTCCCTCCCACACACACACAAACACCCTCCCTCCCACACACACACAAACACCCTCCCTCCCACACACACACACCCTCCCTCCCACACACACACACCCTCCCTCCCACACACACACCCTCCCGCCCACACACTCACGCTCCCTCCCACACACACACCCTCCCTCCCACACACACACCCTCCCTCCCACACACACACACACCCTCCGTCCCACACACACACACACCCTCCGTCCCACACACACACACACCCTCCCTCCCACACAGACACACACCCACCCTCCCTCCCACACACCCACCCTCCCTCCCACACACCCACCCTCCCTCCCAGACACCCACCCTCCCTCCCACACACCCACCCTCCCTCCCACACACCCACCCTCCCTCCCACACACACACCCTCCCTCCCACACACACACCCTCCCTCCCACACACACACCCTCCCTCCCACACACACACCCTCCCTCCCACACACACACCCTCCCTCCCACACACACACCCTCCCCTCCCACACACACACCCTCCCTCCCACACACACACCCTCCCTCCCACACACACACCCTCCCTCCCACACACACACCCTCCCTCCCACACACACACCCTCCCTCCCACACACACACCCTCCCTCCCACACACACACCCTCCCTCCCACACACACACCCTCCCTCCCACACACACACCCTCCCTCCCACACACACACCCTCCCTCCCACACACACACCCTCCCTCCCACACACACACCCTCCCTCCCACACACACACACTCCCTCCCACACACACACACTCCCTCCCACACACACACACTCCCTCCCACACACACACACTCCCTCCCACACACACACCCTCCCTCCCACAAACACACCCTCCCTCCCACACACACACCCTCCCTCCCACACACACACCCTCCCTCCCACACACACACCCTCCCTCCACACACACACCCTCCCTCCCACACACACACCCTCCCTCCCACACACACACACACCCTCCCTCCCACACACACAAGCACCCACCCTCCCTCCCACACACACCAACACACACACCCACCCTCCTTCCCACACACACCAACACCCTCCCTCCCACACACACCCGCACCCTCCCTCCCACACACACACACACACACACACACACCCTCCCTCCCACACACAACACACCCTCCCTCCCACACACACACACCCACTCTCCCTCCCACACACACACACTCCCTCCCACACACACAAACACAGACACTCTCCCTCCCACACACACACACACACAGACACTCTCCCTCCCACACACACACACCCTCCCTCCCACACACATACACACACACCATCCCTCCCACACACACACACGCACACCCTCCCTCCCACACACACACACACACACACCCTCCCTCCCACACACACACCCTCCCTCCCACACACACACCCTCCCTCCCACACACACACACCCTCCCTCCCACACACACACACCCTCCCTCCCACACACACACACCCTCCCTCCCACACACACACACACACACACCCTCCCTCCCACACACACACCCTCCCTCCCACACACACACACACCCTCCCTCCCACACACACACACACCCTCCCTCCCACACACACACACACCTCCCTCCCACACACACACACACCCTCCCTCCCACACAGAGACACACCCACCCTCCCACTCACACACCCTCCCTCCCACACACACACACACCCTCCCTCCCACACACACACACACCCTCCCTCCCACACACACACCCTCCCTCCAACACACACAAACACCCACCCTCCCTCCCACACACACCCACACACACACCCACCCTCCTTCCCACACACACCAACACCCTCCCTCCCACACACACCCACACCCTCCCTCCCACACACACACACAACCTCCCTCCCACACACACACACAACCTCCCTCCCACACACACACACAACCTCCCTCCCACACACACACACACCCTCCCTCCCACACACACACACACCCTCCCTCCCACACACACACACACCCTCCCTCCCACACACACACACACCCTCCCTCCCACACACACACACACCCTCCCTCCCACACACACACACACACCCTCCCTCCCACACACACACACACACCCTCCCTCCCACACACACACACACACCCTCCCTCCCACACACACACACACACCCTCCCTCCCACACACACACACACACCCTCCCTCCCACACACACACCCTCCCTCCCACACACTCACCCTCCCTCCCACACACACACCCTCCCTCCCACACACACACCCTCCCTCCCACACACACACACACCCTCCCTCCCACACACACACACACCCTCCCTCCCACACACACACACACCCTCCCTCCCACACACACACACACCCTCCCTCCCACACACACACACACCCTCCCTCCCACACAGACACACACCCTCCCTCCCACACAGACACACACACACCCTCCCTCCCACACACACACCCTCCCTCCCACACACACACCCTCCCTCCCACACACACACCCTCCCTCCCACACACACACCCTCCCTCCCACACACACACCCTCCCTCCCACACACACACCCTCCCTCCCACACACACACCCTCCCTCCCACACACACACCCTCCCTCCCACACACACACCCTCCCTCCCACACACACACCCTCCCTCCCACACACACACCCTCCCTCCCACACACACACCCTCCCTCCCACACACACACCCTCCCTCCCACACACACACCCTCCCTCCCACACACACACCCTCCCTCCCACACACACACCCTCCCTCCCACACACACACCCTCCCTCCCACACACACACCCTCCCTCCCACACACACACCCTCCCTCCACACACACACCCTCCCTCCACACACACACCCTCCCTCCCACACACACACACACCCTCCCTCCCACACACAAAAACACCCAGCCTTCCTCCCACACACACCAACACACACACCCACCCTCCTTCCCACACACACCAACACCCTCCCTCCCACACACACCCACACCCTCCCTCCCACACACACACACACACACACCCTCCCTCCCACACACAACACACCCTCCCTCCCACACACACACACACACACACCCTCCCTCCCACACACACACACACTCCCTCCCGCACACACACACCCCTCCCACCCGCACACACACACACACCCTCCCTCCCACACTGACACACACACACACCCTCCCTCCCACACACACACACACTCCCTCCCGCACACACACACCCTCCCACCCGCACACACACACACACCCTCCCTCCCACACTGACACACACACCCTCCCTCCCACACACACACACACACACCCTCCCACACTGACACACACACCCTCCCTCCCACACACACACACACACACCCTCCCTCCCACACACACACACACACCCTCCCTCCCACACACACACACACCCTCCCTCCCACACACACACACACACCCTCCCTCCCACACACACACACACACCCTCCCTCCCACACACACACACACACCCTCCCTCGCACACACACACCCTCCCTCCCACACACTCACCCTCTCTCCCACACACACACACACACACCCTCCCTCCCACACTGACACACACACCCTCCCTCCCACACACACACACACACACCCTCCCACACTGACACACACACACACACCCTCCCTCCCACACACACACACACACCCTCCCTCCCACACACACACACACCCTCCCTCCCACACACACACACACACCCTCCCTCCCACACACACACACACACCCTCCCTCCCACACACACACACCCTCCCTCCCACACACTCACCCTCCCTCCCACACACTCACCCTCTCTCCCACACACACACCCTCCCTCCCACACACACACCCTCCCTCCCACACACACACACACCCTCCCTCCCACACACACACACACCCTCCCTCCCACACACACACACACCCTCCCTCCCACACAGACACACACCCTCCCTCCCACACAGACACACACCCCTCCCTCCCACACAGACACACACCCTCCCTCCCACACAGACACACACCCTCCCTCCCACACACACACCCTCCCTCCCACACACACACCCTCCCTCCCACACACACACCCTCCCTCCCACACACACACCCTCCCTCCCACACACACACCCTCCCTCCCACACACACACCCTCCCTCCCACACACACACCCTCCCTCCCACACACACACCCCTCCCTCCCACACACACACCCTCCCTCCCACACACACACCCTCCCTCCCACACACACACCCTCCCTCCCACACACACACCCTCCCTCCCACACACACACCCTCCCTCCCACACACACACCCTCCCTCCCACACACACACCCTCCCTCCCACACACACACCCTCCCTCCCACACACACACCCTCCCTCCACACACACACCCTCCCTCCACACACACACCCTCCCTCCCACACACACACCCTCCCTCCCACACACACACACACCCTCCCTCCCACACACAAAAACACCCACCCTTCCTCCCACACACACCAACACACACACCCACCCTCCTTCCCACACACACCAACACCCTCCCTCCCACACACACCCACACCCTCCCTCACACACACACACACACACACCCTCCCTCCCACACACAACACACCCTCCCTCCCACACACAACACACCCTCCCCTCCCACACACACACACACACACCCACTCTCCCTCCCACACACACCCACACACACACACACTCCCTCCCACACACACAAACACAGACACTCTCCCTCCCACACACACACACACACACAGACACTCTCCCTCCCACACACACACACCCTCCCTCCCACACACATACACACACACCATCCCTCCCACACACACACACGCACACCCTCCCTCCCACACACACACACACCCTCCCTCCCACACACACACACACCCTCCCTCCCACACACACACACACACACACACACACCCTCCCTCCCACACACACACACCCTCCCTCCCACACACACACACCCTCCCTCCCACACACACACACCCTCCCTCCCACACACACACA
>JANJGN010004680.1:0-31101 GCA_026770705.1 Isurus oxyrinchus
GCGCTGAGGGAGCGCCGCACTGTCGGAGGGTCAGCGCTGAGGGAGCGCCGCACTGTCGGAGGGTCAGCGCTGAGGGAGCGCCGCACTGTCGGAGGGTCAGCGCTGAGGGAGCGCCGCACTGTCGGAGGGTCAGCGCTGAGGGAGCGCCGCACTGTCGGAGGGTCAGCGCTGAGGGAGCGCCGCACTGTCGGAGGGTCAGCGCTGAGGGAGCGCCGCACTGTCGGAGGGTCAGCGCTGAGGGGAGCGCCGCACTGTCGGAGGGTCAGCGCTGAGGGAGCGCCGCACTGTCGGAGGGTCAGCGCTGAGGGAGCGCCGCACTGTCGGAGGGTCAGCGCTGAGGGAGCGCCGCACTGTCGGAGGGTCAGCGCTGAGGGAGCGCCGCACTGTCGGAGGGTCAGCGCTGAGGGAGAGCCGCACTGTCGGAGGGTCAGTTCTGAGGGAGCACTCCCCTGAGCGGAGTACCAGTCGGCTGCTGCGTTCCCTGTGGAGTGGACCGGTGCCAAAGGCCCTTCGCCAGTTGTGAAGCGATTCGCGAAGTCCTGAATTAGTTGAAGGCGCTGTGGAGTGTGGGCACCGTCCATTCTTACCCCCACCCTCTGGCCTCTCCTAGCTGTCGAGGAAGAGATACTGGTGACTGAGCAAGAGGAGGCCCCCCCTGAGGAGGAGGAACCCCCAGGTGAGCGTTGCGGCTGGAACCCGAGGGGGGGGGGGGGGTTGTGGGGGGCTGGGAGGGACCAGCGCAGGCCGGAGGGAGCGACCCGGCTGTGCCTGGCTCGCCCGAGAGTCGGGGTCCGAGCCCCCAGATCGCTGGGGCGGAAGAGCTGGAGCCCCCAGTGCTGGGGCTGAGCTCCCCCTGTCCCCTCGAGCTCGAACACACCAAGGCCCAGTCACCATCCCAGGCCGAGCGGACGAAGGGAGAGGGGGAACTGTTTAAACAGCGGAAGGGGAGAGGTAGGTGTTGAGGGGGAGGGGGGGCGGAGAGAATGCGCTCCCCAGTGCCAACCTGCCCGGGGAGGGGGCACATTGACCGGGCGTCAGGGTGCCAAGGATCGGCCCGGTTCCGGGTGGCAGTGTGGGGTGGGGTGGGGGGGTCGTGATCGCGCGGGTGCAGACTGTACCTCTCCCCGCTAACCCCTTTCCCCTCCCTCCACACACGCACACGCACCACCACGACCCCCACAGGCGAGCCCGGCACGCCCAGCGGGTCCGACCAGGAGCTGCGCCACTACATCGGGGCCCGCCTGGCCGAGCAGGTGTCTGAGCTGAGGATGGCGATGGAGGGCCGGTTGCGTGAGGGCGAGCAGCGGCTGAACCAGAGGCTGGCGGCGTTGGAGGCACGGACTTCCACCAGGAGCGAGGGCAGGTTGCCCAGGGTGAGGAGGAAGTGAGCGCCACAGCGTCCCAATAAAATTGTTCACCACCATCTTCACCGTCTCTGCCTCCTCCTTGTGCCTGGGGAAAGGTGGAGGGGCAAGAGTGCAAATGATCCTGTCGCCTCCGGAACAAACACGCGCTCGCTCTCCCTCGCCGCCCGCTCGCACAGGCGCGCTCGCTCTCCCTCGCCGCCCGCCCGCACAGGCGCGCTCGCTCTCCCGAGCCGCCCGCCCGCACAGGCGCGCTCGCTCTCCCGAGCCGCCCACACCCACAGGTGCGCTCGCTCTCCCTCGCCGCCCGCTCGCACAGGCGTGCTCGCTCTCCCTCGCCGCCCACACTCACAGGCGCGCTCGCTCTCCCCCGCACAGGTGCGCTCGCTCTCCCTCGCCGCCCGCTCGCACAGGCAAGCTCGCTCTCCCCCGCACAGGCGCGCCCGCTCGCTCTCCCCGGCCACGGGCCCGCACTCGCTCTCCCCGGCCACGGCCCGCACTCGCTCTCCCCGGCCACGGGCCCGCACTCGCTCTCCCCGGCCACGGGCCCGCACTCGCTCTCCCCGGCCACGGGCCCGCACTCGCTCTCCCCGGCCACGGGCCCGCACTCGCTCTCCCCGGCCACGGGCCCGCACTCGCTCTCCCCGGCCACGGGCCCGCACTCGCTCTCCCCGGCCACGGGCCCGCACTCGCTCTCCCCGGCCACGGGCCCCGCACTCGCTCTCCCCGGCCACGGGCCCGCACTCGCTCTCCCCGGCCACGGGCCCGCACTCGCTCTCCCCGGCCACGGGCCCGCACTCGCTCTCCCTGGCCGCTTGCGCTCCCCCGCTCGCGCTCGCTCTCCCTCACCGCCCGTCCGCAGAGGCGCGCTCACTCTCCCCCGCACAGGCACACTCTCTCCCTCGCTGCCTGCCCGCACACTCGCTGCTCAGACAGACGCTCACACACGCACTCCCTCTCTCTCACACATAGACACAGGACAGATTCACTGGAATATTCTTTAATTGTGGTTACAGCAGGACAAAGACACACGTCTTACAATCAGACACTGGGGGAAGTTGCGTTCAGCAGCTTGCAGGATGTGAAAGCCAGGCCGTGTGCAGCGGGGTGATATCAGTCCGACACCAGACTCTGTGGGTGGGAGCAAGCTGCTTTGGGGGGGGGGGGGGGGGGGGGAGCCCAGACCATTCTGACTGGCTCTGTCTGCAGTCCTTTTCATGCCACTGGCTCCACAGCCCCGTCCACTGCTCCCTCTCCGTCTGCGAACTCGGTTTTCCAGCTCTCACACTCGGGTTGCCTCTGGGAAGCACTTCACTTCGGGTCAGTGGTGGGGGGGTGGCTGCAGGGCCAGATATTCTCAATAACCAGGACAGGCTGCAGAATTGTCTTCCCCTCGAGTGCAGCTGATGAAGGAGGGGTATCTCATCAAGGTGTTTAAAATGAGGAAGGAGCCCAGAGCAAGTGAGACAGTGCCCTACAGAGACCGGTGAAAAAACATACAGCACAACCAAAAGAGACAGTGACTGACCGCCAAAGACGGACAGAGCAAGCAAGGGGGGAGGGGGCAGAGTGGGGGAGGGGGCAGAGAGGGGAGGGAGAGCGAGAGGGAGGGGCAGAGGGAGAGCGAGAGGAGGGGCAGAGGGAGAGCGAGAGGGAGGGGGCAGAGGGAGAGCGAGAGGGAGGGGGCAGAGGGAGAGCGAGAGGGAGGGGGCAGAGGGAGAGCGAGAGGGAGGGGCAGAGGGAGAGCGAGAGGGAGGGGGCAGAGGGAGAGCGAGAGGGAGGGGGGCAGAGGGAGAGCGAGAGAGAGGGGGCAGAGGGAGAGCGAGAGGGAGGGGGGCAGAGAGAGCGAGGAGAGAGGGGGGGCAGAGAGAGCGAGAGGGGGGGCAGAGAGAGCGAGAGGAGCAGAGTGCGCGTGAAAGAGAGGGGCAGAGAGACAGAGAGCGAGAGAGAGAGAGGGTGAGAGAGAGGGGCCAAGCGGAGCGGGAGCAAAAGAGGCAGAGCGAGCAGGAACGAGAGGGAGAGATTGAGGCAGGGAGAGTGAAAGAGAGAGACAGGCAGAGAGGGGAGTTCCATGTTCACAGTGGGGGTGGGTGGGGTTGGGAGACTCTCCTCCTCTGCAGGGCTGGGTGGGTGCCACGGTCACCCCTAAAGAGAGGGATGGGAAGTCAAGTGAAGGGAACTCTGCAGGGTCACCAGGCAGTGGCTGTGTTCAGCGAGGAGAGAGCAACAGGCAGCAGCTAAGATCTGCCCGTAGGCGAAGGCTCTCTCTCCCCGGGAGAGTGTGTTGGGGTCCCCAGCCCCGCAGTGGATGGCGCGTCTTCCCCTCTGGCTGACCCTGGAACCGTAATGCTTGTGCGTTAAGGGAGCAGGGAGAGACGTCACTCCCCACAGGCAGGGCTACTCAGACATGATGTTCCACGACTCCTGGGTGCTGGCCCATCAAGTAGCACAGGAATGTGACATCGTCGTGAAGAACCTGCGTGCAAATTGAGGGGAGAAACAACGTCAGGAAAAGTAACCCTCCGCCCAGTCTCTGATTGAGAAACAGGACGCTGCCCCAAACACTCCCAGGACAGGTACAGCACGGGGTTAGATACAGAGTAAATCACCCTCTACACCGCCCCCAAACACTCCCAGGACAGGTACAGCACGGGGTTAGATACAGAGTAAATCACCCTCTACACCGTCCCCATCAAACACTCCCAGGACAGGTACAGCACGGGGTTAGATACAGAGTAAAGCTCCCTCTACACTGTCCCCATCAAACACTCACAGGACAGGTACAGCACGGGGTTAGATACAGAGTAAAGCTCCCTCTACACCGTCCCCATCAAACACTCCCAGGACAGGTACAGCACGGGGTTAGATACAGAGTAAAGCTCCCTCTACACCGTCCCCATCAAACACTCCCAGGACAGGTACAGCACGGGGTTAGATACAGAGTAAAGCTCCCTGTACACTGTCCCCATCAAACACTCCCATGACAGGTGCAGCATGGGGTTAGATACAGAGTAAAGCTCCCTCTACACTGTCCCCATCAAACACTCCCAGGACAGGTACAGCACGGGGTTAGATACAGAGTAAATCTCCCTCTACACTGTCCCCATCAAACACTCCCAGGACAGGTACAGCATGGGGTTAGATACAGAGTAAAGCTCCCTCTACACTGTCCCCATCAAACACTCCCAGGACAGGTACAGCACGGGGATACATACAGAATAAATCTCCCTCTACACTGTCCCCATCAAACACTCCCAGGACAGGTACAGCACAGGGTTAGATACAGAGTAAAGCTCCCTCTACACTGTCCCCATCAAACACTCCCAGGACAGGTACAGCACGGGGTTAGATACAGAGTAAAGCTCCCTCCACACCATCCCCATCAAACACTACTAGGACAGGAACAGCACGGGGTTAGATACAGAGTAAATCTCCCTCTACACAGTCCCCATCAAACACTCCCAGGACAGGTACAGCACAGGGTCAGATACAGAGTAAATCTCCCTCTACACTGTCCCCATCAAACACTCCCAGGACAGGTACAGCACGGGGTTAGATACAAAGTAAAGCTCCCTCTACACTGTCCCCATCAAACACTCCCAGGACAGGTACAGCACGGGGTTAGATACAGAGTAAATCTCCCTCTACACTGTCCCCATCAAACACTCCCAGGACAGGTACAGCACGGGGTTAGATACAGAGTAAAGCTCCCTCTACACTGTCCCCATCAAACACTCCCAGGACAGGGAGAGCTTTGGCGAGCGTGGTGAACCTACCTTCAGTCCGAGTAGATGTTCACATTGTCCTCTCCTTCATCTTCGTGGTAAAGAGGGATGTGCAGCAGGGTCTTGGGGGTGTTCTCGAAGAGAGCCGCACGGTTCTGCTGCTGCCCCTTCTTCACCCAGTGCCCGTAGATACGGAAGGCACAGCCGTCGATCAGCCTGCGCACGGCCTTCACCGCGTAGGGCTCTTTGATCAGCGCCTCCCTGGTGACCAGCTTGACCCGCCGGTAGTTATCGTAGACTCGGATACAGACGCGGGCCGCCCAGACAGCGACCTGTGGACGAGATGGAACTGCCCCCCTCCGACCCAACCGGGCCCGGGTGCGAGGGGGCAGGCAACAGGGTGTAAGGCAGAGAACTGCATCAATACCTCAGGCCCGCCCCAGACATGTCGTCTCCCCCGCGCCCTCTGCCCCAGACGCGCCCTCTGCCCCAGACGCGCCCTCTGCCCCAGACGCGCCCTGTCCTCCAGACATGCCATCTTCCTCAGTACCCTCCCTACACCTACCCGGAATTTTCGAATGGGGCTGAAATGCCGAACTTCTGGCTTGTAGCTTTGGAAGAAGGGATGGCTGAGGGCCTCGTCAGCTGTGATCCGCTTACTGGGTTCCACAGTCAGCATCTTGGAGATCTGTCAGGGAGACACAGATCATTACCAGTAACCACATCATCACTGTCCACATCAAACACTCCCAGGACAGGTACAGCACAGGGTTAGACACAGTAAATCTTCCTCTACAATGTCCCCATCAAACACTCCCAGGACAGGGATAGATACAGAGTAAAGTTCCCTCTACACTGTCGCCATCAAACACTCCCAGGACAGATACAGCATGGGGTTAGATACAGAGTAAAGCTCCCTCTACACAGTCCCCATCAAACACTCCCAGGGCAGGTACAGCACAGGGCTAGATACAGAGTAAATCTCCCTCTACACTGTCCCCATCAAACACTCCCAGGACAGGTACAGCAAGGAGTTAGATACAGAGTAAAGCTCCATCTACACTGTCCCTGTCAAACACTCCCAGGACAGGTACAGCACGGGGTTAGATACAGAGTAAAGCTCCCTCTACACCGTCCCCATCAAACACTCCCAGGACAGGTACAGCACGGGGGTTTGGTGAGATCGGTACACCCTCCCGTCAGCCCCTGGTAAACCCACCAGGTCCTTCACCGTGTCTGATCGGTCCTCCCATTCGTTCGAGGTCATCTGGTAGTTCCCATCCATGATCATGCGGAGCATCACCATCTGCTTGCGGTGCCAGAATGGGGGCGAACCAGCCAGGAGCGTGTACATGACAACACCAGCGGACCAGCTGGGGGAGGGAGAGAGAGAGAGAGAGAGAGACAGTGAGAGAGGGGGAGAGAACAGGACAGTCAGAGAAACTCCCTCCAGGCCGTTTCCCTGAGGAGCGTTTCCTAATTTCACTCCTGAAATTCTGGCTCTAAATTCGGACGCTTCTCCCTAGTCCTAGACTCCCCCGAACCAGCAGAGACCGTCTCTCTCTCTCTCTCTCTCTCTCTCCACTCGATCAGTTCCCCGTAATATCTCGAAAACCTGGATCCAATCCACCCCCTAAATTCCAGGGAACACACACCCCTGGTTTGTGTTTAATCTCCTCGTAATTGAACCCTGGGTGCGCAGGTTTCGTTCTGGTAAACCAGCGCTGCACTCCCTCCACGCTCAGTACATCCTCCCTGAGGGCTGCTGTCTGGAACTGCTCCCGGAAACTCCGGGTGTGGACCACCCGGGGCTTTGGAGAACGGAAGCAAGTCTCCTACCCCACCTCGTATTCTCGTCCTTAATAATCGACAATGTCTTCCACCCCGCCCCTCCTCCGTGGACAGCTACTCACATGTCTACCTCCCTGCCGTAGCCTGGGTGCGTCTCGTCCATGGAGCAGGTGAGTAACTCCGGAGCCAAGTAGCCAGGGGTCCCGCAGAGGTCTGAAGGGTGGGGCGGAGGAGGAGTGGGGGGGGGGGGGCAGAGGAGGAGTTGGGGGGGGGGTGCGGGAAATGGGTGGGGGCAGAGGTTGAAGGGGAGGCAGAAGGTTAGGGAACGGAAAGCAAGTGCAACGAGATGGTTAGTGCGCAGACAATTTTAAAAATCACCAGCTACCCCATCGCCCTCTGGGCCAGCTTAACCTGATTTCTCAAGGCCCCGTTCACTCGCCCCACTGGGTGGTACCCCCGTACCCCAGTTCATGTACACACCTCCTCCTCCACACCCCCCCCCGCCCCCCCCAAACCACCCCCGGAATGGCTTTTCCTCCCTCAAAGGGAGCCACGGGGATTGCATGAGTGCAATGGGCTGAATGGCCCCTTTCCGTCTTCCAACATTCTATAATATTTTACTCCTGTATTCAGACCACATGTCTGCCCCATCGCGAAGACCACCCATTTCCATTCCACCCCACCCCGGTAACATCGCCCGAGTCCGACCCGGTGTCAGCTCATCGGCTGCCGAAGCCCTTGCCTGCGCCTTCGTTCCCCCTCCGGATTCGACTATTCCGACGCTGTCCCGGCTGCTCTCGCTATCTCGATCCTCCGTAAAGTTCAGCTCATCCAATACTCTGCTCCCCTCCGGGTCTGAACTCACACTCAGTCCCATTCACCCATCACCCCTTCTGCTCTCTGACCCACACTGACCCTCGTTTTCAAATCCCTCCATGGCCCTCGCACTCTCCCTATCTCTGTAACCCCCTCCAGCCCCCTACACCCCTCCCTATCTCTGTAACCTCCTCCAGTCCCTACACCCCTCCCTATCTCTGTAACCTCCTCCAGTCCCTACAACCCTCCCTATCTCTGTAACCTCCTCCAGCACCTACACCCCTCCCTATCTCTGTAACCTCCTCCAGCCCCTATAACCCTCCCTATCTCTGTAACCTCCTCCAGTCCCTACAACCCTCCCTATCTCTGTAATCTCCTCCAGCCCCTACACCCCTCCCTATCTCTGTAACCTCCTCCAGCCCCTATAACCCTCCCTATCTCTGTAACCTCCTCCAGATCCTAAACACCTCCCTTTCTCTGTAATCTCCTCCAGCCCCTACACCCCTCCCTATCTCTGTAACCTCCTCCAGTCCCTACAACCCTCCCTATCTCTGTAACCTCCTCCAGCTATCTACACCTCTCCCTATCTCTGTAACCTCCTCCAGCCCCTACACCCCTCCCTATCTCTGTAACCTCCTCCAGCCCCTACACCCCTCCCTATCTCTGTAACCTCCTCCAGCCCCTACACCCCTCCCTATCTCTGTACCCTCCTCCAGCCCCTACACCCCTCCCTATCTCTGTAACCTCCTCCAGCCCCTACACCCCTCCCTATCTCTGTACCCTCCTCCAGCCCCTACACCCCTCCCTATCTCTGTAACCTCCTCCAGATCCTAAACACTCCCTTTCTCTGTAATCTCCTCCAGCCCCTACACCCCTTCCTATCTCTGTAACCTCCTCCAGCCCCTACAACCCTCCCTATCTCTGTAACCTCCTCCAGCCTTTACACCCTCCCTATCTCTGTAACCTCCTCCAGCCTTTACACCCTCCCTATCTCTGTAACCTCCTCCAGCCCCCTTCACCCCTCCGAGCTCTCCGCGCTCCTCCAGATCTGGTCCTTTGAGCATCCTCCAATTCCCATCGCTCCAGCATTGGCAACCGGTGGGTTTGGATTAGGGGGATGCCCCTGAGCTTCGGAATTCCCTCCCTAAACCTCTGCACCTCTCTCTCTCTCTCTCTCTTCCTTTGGGATGCTCCTTAAAAACCGATCTCTTTGACCGAGCTCTTGGTCACCTGTCCCAAAAATCTTCTTATTTAAACAGATTATCTTCTGTGCTTCATACATTAACAGAACTGTGCACGGCGCTCGCAGTGTGGTCTAACCGAGGGATACGGAGACCGGGACTGTGCACGGTGCTCCGAGTGTGGTCTAACCGAGGGATACGGAGACCGGGACTGTGCACGGTGCTCCGAGTGTGGTCTAAGCGAGGGATACGGAGACCGGGACTGTGCACGGTGCTCCGAGTGTGGTCTAACCGAGGGATACGGAGACCGGGACTGTGCACGGTGCTCCGAGTGTGGTCTAACCGAGGGATACGGAGACCGGGACTGTGCACGGTGCTCCCAGTGTGCTCTAACCAAGGGATACGGAGACCGGGACTGTGCACGGTGCTCCGAGTGTGGTCTAACCGAGGGATACGGAGACCGGGACTGTGCACGGTGCTCCGAGTGTGCTCTAACCGAGGGATACGGAGACCGGGACTGTGCACGGTGCTCCCAGTGTGCTCTAACCGAGGGATACGGAGACCGGGACTGTGCACGGTGCTCCCAGTGTGGTCTAACCGAGGGATACGGAGACCGGGACTGTGCACGGTGCTCCGAGTGTGGTCTAACCGAGGGATACGGAGACCGGGACTGTGCACGGTGCTCCGAGTGTGGTCTAAGCGAGGGATACGGAGACCGGGACTGTGCACGGTGCTCCGAGTGTGGTCTAACCGAGGGATACGGAGACCGGGACTGTGCACGGTGCTCCCAGTGTGCTCTAACCGAGGGATACGGAGACCGGGACTGTGCACGGTGCTCCCAGTGTGGTCTAACCGAGGGATACGGAGACCGGGACTGTGCACGGTGCTCCGAGTGTGGTCTAACCGAGGGATACGGAGACCGGGACTGTGCACGGTGCTCCGAGTGTGGTCTAACCGAGGGATACGGAGACCGGGACTGTGCACGGTGCTCCGAGTGTGGTCCAACCGAGGGATACGGAGACCGGGACTGTGCACGGTGCTCCGAGTGTGGTCTAACCGAGGGATACGAGACCGGGACTGTGCACGGTGCTCCGAGTGTGGTCTAACCGAGGGATACGGAGACCGGGACTGTGCACGGTGCTCCGAGTGTGGTCTAACCGAGGGATAGGGAGACCGGGACTGTGCACGGTGCTCCGAGTGTAGTCTAACTGAGGGATACGGAGACCGGGACTGTGCACGGTGCTCCCAGTGTGATCTAACCGAGGGATAGGGAGACCGGGACTGTGCACAGTGCTCCGAGTGTGGTCTAACCGAGGGATACGGAGACCGGGACTGTGCACGGTGCTCCGAGTGTGGTCTAACCGAGGGATAGGGAGACCGGGACTGTGCACGGTGCTCCGAGTGTAGTCTAACTGAGGGATACGGAGACCGGGACTGTGCACGGTGCTCCCAGTGTGATCTAACCGAGGGATAGGGAGACCGGGACTGTGCACGGTGCTCCCAGTGTGATCTAACCGAGGGATACGGAGACCGGGACTGTGCACGGTGCTCCGAGTGTAGTCTAACCGAGGGATACGGAGACCGGGACTGTGCACGGTGCTCCCAGTGTGGTCTAACCGAGGGATACGGAGACCGGAACTGTGCACGGTGCTCCGAGTGTGGTCTAACTGAGGGATACGGAGACCGGGACTGTGCACGGTGCTCCGAGTGTGGTCTAACCGAGGGATACGGAGACCGGAACTGTGCACGGTGCTCCGAGTGTGGTCTAACTGAGGGATACGGAGACCGGGACTGTGCACGGTGCTCCCAGTGTGATCTAACCGAGGGATAGGGAGACCGGGACTGTGCACGGTGCTCCGAGTGTGATCTAACCGAGGGATACGGAGACCGGGACTGTGCACGGTGCTCCGAGTGTAGTCTAACCGAGGGATACGGAGACCGGGACTGTGCACGGTGCTCCCAGTGTGGTCTAACCGAGGGATACGGAGACCGGGACTGTGCACGGTGCTCCCAGTGCGGTCTAACCGAGGGATACGGAGACCGGGACTGTGCACGTTGCTCCCAGTGTGCTCTAACCGAGGGATACGGAGACCGGGACTGTGCACGGTGCTCCCAGTGTGCTCTAACCGAGTGATACGGAGACCGGGACTGTGCACGTTGCTCCCAGTGTGCTCTAACCGAGGGATACGGAGACCGGGACTGTGCACGGTGCTCAGAGTGTAGTCTAACCGAGGGATACGGAGACCGGGACTGTGCACGGTGCTCCGAGTGTAGTCTAACCGAGGGATACGGAGACCGGGACTGTGCACGTTGCTCCCAGTGTGCTCTAACCGAGGGATACGGAGACCAGAACTGTGCACGTTGCTCCCAGTGTGCTCTAACCGAGGGATACGGAGACCGGGACTGTGCACGGTGCTCCGAATGTGGTCTAACCGAGGGATACGGAGACTGGGACTGTGCACGGTGCTCCCAGTGTGGTCTAACCGAGGGATACGGAGACCGGGACTGTGCACAGTGCTCCGAGTGTGGTCTAACTGAGGGATCCGGAGACCGGAACTGTGCACGGTGCTCCGAGTGTGATCTAATCGAGGGATACGGAGAGCAGGACTGTGCACGCTGCTCCGAGTGCAGTCTAACAGAGGAATACGGAGACCGGGACTGTGCACGGTGTTCCGCGTGTGATCTAACCGAGGGATACGGAGACCGGAACTGTGCACGGTGCTCCCAGTGTGGTCTAACTGAGGGATACGGAGACCGGAACTGTGCACAGTGCTCCCAGTGTGGTCTAACCGAGGGATACGGAGACCGGAACTGTGCACAGTGCCCCAAGTGTGGTCTAACCGAGGGATACGGAGAGCAGGACTGTGCACGGTGCTCCGAGTGTGGTCTAACCGAGGAATACGGAGACCGGGACTGTGCACGGTGCTCCCAGTGTGGTCTAACCGAGGGATACGGAGACCGGGACTGTGCACGGTGCTCCGAGTGTGGTCTAACCGAGGGATACGGAGACCGGGACTGTGCACGGTGCTCCGAGTGTGGTCTAACCGAGGGATAGGGAGACCGGGACTGTGCACGGTGCTCCGAGTGTGGTCTAACTGAGGGATACGGAGACCGGGAACTGTGCACGGCGCTCCGAATGTGGTCTAACCGAGGGATAGGGAGACCGGGACTGTGCACGGTGCACCGAGTGTGGTCTAACTGAGGGATACGGAGACCGGGACTGTGCACGGTGCTCCGAGTGTGGTCTAACCGAGGGATACGGAGACCGGGAACGGTGCACGGTGCTCCCAGTGTGGTCTAACCGAGGGATACGGAGACCGGGACTGTGCACGGTGCTCCGAGTGTGGTCTAACCGAGGGATACGGAGACCGGGACTGTGCACGGTGCTCCGAGTGTGGTCTAACCGAGGGATAGGGAGACCGGGACTGTGCACGGCGCTCCGAATGTGGTCTACACATGTTGATAGCTCTCAGTCACCACCCACCCTAGGGAGAGTCTGCCGGGAGTTGCAGTGCCCCTCACCTCGGAGTTTGACGTTGTTCCCCAGGCGGCAGGCGAATCCGAAGTCGGAGAGTCGGATGTGAGCGTGGTCGTCCAGCAGGATGTTCTCCGTCTTCACGTCCCGGTGGATGATGTCTCGGCTGTGCAGATACTGAATGGCTTCGAGGAGCTCCCTCATCACGTTCCTGCCACGGTGTTTGGGGTGGTGGGGAGGTGGGAGGGGGGCGGTTAGTGGGGGTCCCAAAAGAAAGGGGGAAGATTAGCGTTGTCGTTCTCCTTGGCTCCAGTCAGCCCTGGCTCGTCCGACTCTTTCCCGGACGACGGTGAGTTTTTCCTCTTGCACTAAACAGGACTCCTGGCCAGAACGCACAACAATTTATACTGCATGTGAAGAGGGCGCCGATTGGTTGGCAAGCGGGCTTCCCCTTCGATTGGCTCTCTGTTTTGCTCTCGCCGCCGGTGCTGCCAGACCTGCCGGGCTTTTCCACCGTTCCCTGTTTTTATTTCAGATTTCCGGCGTCCACGCTATTTTGTTTCCCCCTTGCATTGCTATTCCTGGCGAGTGTCCTGATGAGTGCAAGATGAAAAGCTTCGACACATCTCTTTGTTCCAGCAACACTTGAGTTCTCGACGAACAAGCTACGATAGGGAGTTCCCATTTCACACGTCCCATGTCCTCGAGCAGCCGCTCGTCCAGCCCAGCATTCCCCCTCTCGAGTTTACGATCGGTGAAGCACTTTGGGGTGCTACAGGAATGCAGGCTTCCCTCACCTGCCGCAATTCCTCCCGTGACCCCACCCCGCCCAACCCCTTCCCGCCGCCCATGGTCCTCCCGGCACCCCACGTGAGGGTCACTGCTCCCACACCCTCTCTCTGCGCGACCTTCCCCGACCCCCGACCTCCAGCCTGGAGCGGAACCCCCTGTGGTCAGGGAGCCAGGCTTCTGTGTCCCTTCAAAACCTCCCAACTACCATCATCCACACACATAACACCTGAATTCAAGTCAGTAAAGCCATCTCCACTCGGCCTTAATGTTAGCAACAAGAGGCAGGGAGATATCTGTATACTGACTGGTGTCTCTCAGTCCCCTCTCTCTCTCAGGGAGATATCTGTATACTGACTGGTGTCTCTCAGTCCCCTCTCTCTCTCAGGGAGATATCTGTACACTGACTGGTGTCTCTCAGTCCCCTCTCTCTCAGGGAGATATCTGTACACTGACTGGTGTCTCTCAGTCTCTCTCTCTCAGGGAGATATCTGTACACTGACTGGTGTCTCTCTGTCCCTCTCTCTCAGGGAGATATCTGTACACTGACTGGTGTCTCTCATTCCCCTCTCTCTCTCAGGGAGATATCTGTATACTGACTGGTGTCTCTCAGTCCCCTCTCTCTCTCAGTGAGATATCTGTACACTGACTGGTGTCTCTCAGTCTCTCTCTCTCAGGGAGATATCTGTACACTGACTGGTGTCTCTCTGTCCCTCTCTCTCAGGGAGATATCTGTACACTGACTGGTGTCTCTCATTCCCCTCTCTCTCTCAGGGAGATATCTGTATACTGACTGGTGTCTCTCAGTCCCCTCTCTCTCTCAGTGAGATATCTGTACACTGACTGGTGTCTCTCAGTCCCCTCTCTCTCAGGGAGATATCTGTACACTGACTGGTGTCTCTCAATCTCTCTCTCTCAGGGAGATATCTGTACACTGATTGGTGTCTCTCAGTCCCTCTCTCTCTCTCAGGGAGATATCTGTACACTGACTGGTGTCTCTCAGTCCCCTCTCTCTCAGGGAGATATCTGTACACTGACTGGTGTCTCTCAGTCCCTCTCTCTCAGGGAGATATCTGTACACTGACTGGTCTCTCTCATTCCCCTCTCTCTCTCAGGGAGATATCTGTACACTGACTGGTGTCTCTCAGTACCCCTCTCTCCCAGGGAAATATCTGTACACTCACTGGTGTCTCTCAGTCCCCTCTCTCTCTCAGGGAGATATCAGTACACTGACTGGTGTCTCTCAGTCCCTCTCTCTCAGGGAGATATCTGTACACTGACTGCTGTCTCTCAGTCCCCTCTCTCTCAGGGAGATATCTGTACACTGACTGCTGTCTCTCAGTCCCCTCTCTCTCAGAGAGATATCTGTACGCTGACTGGTGTCTCTCACTCCCCTCTCTCTCTCAGGGAAATATCTGTACACTGACTGGTGTTTCTCAGTCCCCCCTCTCTCTCTCAGGGTGATATCTGTACACTGTCTCTCAGTCCCTCTCTCTCAGGGAGATATCTGTACACTGACTGGTGTCTCTCAGTCCATCTCTCTCTCTCAGGGAGATATCTGTACACTGACTGGTGTCTCTCAGTCCCTCTCTCTCAGGGAGATATCTGTACACTGACTGGTGTCTCTCAGTCCCCTCTCTCTCAGGGAGATATCTGTACACTGACTGGTGTCTCTCAGTCTCTCTCTCAGGGAGATATCTGTACACTGACTGGTGTCTCTCAGTCCCTCTCTCTCAGGGAGATATCTGTATACTGACTGGTATCTCTCAGTCCCTCTCTCTCAGGGAGATATCTGTACACTGACTGGTGTCTCTCAGTCCGTCTCTCTCACAGAGATATCTGTACACTGACTGGTGTCTCTCAGTCCGACTCTCTCTCTCAGTGAGATATCTGTACACTGACTGGTGTCTCTCAGTCCCTCTCTCACTCGGTGAGATCTGTACACTGACTGGTGTCTCTCAGTCCCCTCTCACTCAGGGAGATATCTGTACACTGACTGGTGTCTCTCACTCCCCTCTCTCTCTCAGGGAAATATCTGTACACTGACTGGTGTCTCTCAGTCCCCCCTCTCTCTCTCAGGGAGATATCTGTACACTGACTGTCTCTCAGTCCCCCCTCTCTCTCTCAGGGAGATATCTGTACACTGACTGTCTCTCAGTCCCTCTCTCTCTCTCAGGGAGATATCTGTACACTGACTGGTGTCTCGCAGTCCCTCTCTCACTCAGGGTGAGATCTGTACACTGACTGGTGTCCCTCAGTCCCTCTCTCTCTCTCAGGGACATATCTGTACACTGACTGGTGTCTCTCAGTACCCCTCTCTCCCAGGGAAATATCTGTACACTCACTGGTGTCTCTCAGTCCCCTCTCTCTCTCAGGGAGATATCAGTACACTGACTGGTGTCTCTCAGTCTCTCTCACTCTCAGGGAGATATCTGTACACTGACTGGTGTCTCTCAGTCCCTCTCTCTCAGGGAGATATCTGTACACTGACTGCTGTCTCTCAGTCCCCTCTCTCTCAGGGAGATATCTGTACACTGACTGCTGTCTCTCAGTCCCCTCTCTCTCAGAGAGATATCTGTACGCTGACTGGTGTCTCTCACTCCCCTCTCTCTCTCAGGGAAATATCTGTACACTGACTGGTGTTTCTCAGTCCCCCCTCTCTCTCTCAGGGTGATATCTGTACACTGTCTCTCAGTCCCTCTCTCTCAGGGAGATATCTGTACACTGACTGGTGTCTCTCAGTCCCTCTCTCTCTCTCTCAGGGTGAGATCTGTACACTGACTGGTGTCTCTCACTCCCCTCTCTCTCTCTCAGGGAAATATCTGTACACAGACTGGTGTCTCTCAGTCCCCCCTCTCTCTCTCAGGGAGATATCTGTACACTGACTGTCTCTCAGTCCCTCTATCTCTCTCTCAGGGAGATATCTGTACACTGACTGGTGTCTCTCAGTCCCTCTCTCTCAGGGAGATATCTGTACACAGACTGGTGTCTCTCAGTCCGTCTCTCTCACGGAGATATCTGTACACTGACTGGTGTCTCTCAGTCCCTCTCTCTCTCTCAGGGAGATATCTGTACACTGACTGGTGTCTCTCAGTCCCTCTCTCTCTCTCAGGGAGATATCTGTACACTGACTGGTGTCTCTCAGTCCCTCTCTCTCAGAGAGATATCTGTACACTGACTGGTGTCTCTCACTCCCCTCTCTCACTCAGGGAAATATCTGTACACTGACTGGTGTTTCTCAGTCCCCCCTCTCTCTCTCAGGGTGATATCTGTACACTGTCTCTCAGTCCCTCTCTCTCAGGGAGATATCTGTACACTGACTGGTGTCTCTCAGTCCATCTCTTTCTCTCAGGGAGATATCTGTACACTGACTGGTGTCTCTCAGTCCCTCTCTCTCAGGGAGATATCTGTACACTGACTGGTGTCTCTCAGTCCCCTCTCTCTCTCAGGGAGATATCAGTACACTGACTGGTGTCTCTCAGTCTCTCTCTCTCTCTCAGGGAGATATCTGTACACTGACTGGTGTCTCTCAGTCCCTCTCTCTCAGGGAGATATCTGTACACTGACTGGTGTCTCTCAGTCCCTCTCTCTCAGGGAGATATCTGTACACTGACTGATGTCCCTCAGTCCCTCTCTCTCAGGGAGATATCTGTACACTGACTGGTGTCTCTCAGTCTCTCTCTCTCAGGGAGATATCTGTACACTGACTGGTGTCTCTCAGTCCCCCCTCTCTCTCTCAGGGAGATATCTGTACACTGACTGTCTCTCAGTCCCTCTCTCTCTCTCAGGGAGATATCTGTACACTGAGTGGTGTCTCTCAGTCCCTCTCTCTCTCTCAGGGAGATATCTGGACACAGACTGGTGTCTCTCAGTCCGTCTCTCTCACGGAGATATCTGTACACTGTCTGGTGTCTCTCAGTCCCTCTCTCTCTCTCTCTCAGGGAGATATCTGTACACTGACTGGTGTCTCTCAGTCCCTCTCTCTCTCTCAGGGAGATATCTGTACACTGACTGGTGTCTCTCACTCCCTCTCTCACTCAGGGTGAGATCTGTACACTGACTGGTGTCCCTCAGTCTCTCTCTCTCTCTCAGGGAGATATCTGTACACTGACTGGTGTCTCTCAGTACCCCTCTCTCTCAGGGAAATATCTGTACACTGACTGGTGTTTCTCAGTCCCCCCTCTCTCTCAGGGAGATATCTGTACACTGACTGTCTCTCAGTCCCTCTCTCAGGGAGATATCTGTACACTGACTGGTGTCTCTCAGTCCCTCTCTCTCTCTCAGGGAGATATCTGTACACAGACTGGTGTCTCTCAGTCCACTCTCTCTCTCAGGGAGATATCTGTACACTGACTGGTGTCTCTCAGCCCCTCTCTCTCTCAGGGTGAGATCTGTACACTGACTGGTGTCCCTCAGTCCCTCTCTCTCTCTCTCTCAGGGAGATATCTGTACACTGATTGGTGTCTCTCAGTACCCCTCTCTCTCAGGGAAATATCTGTACACTCACTGGTGTCTCTCAGTCCCCTCTCTATCTCAGGGAGATATCTGTACACTGACTGCTGTCTCTAAGTCCCCTCTCTCTCAGGGAGATATCTGTACACTGACAGGTGTCTCTCAGTCCCTCTCTCTCTCAGGGAGATATCTGTACACTGACTGGTGTCTCTCACTCCCCTCTCTCTCTCTCAGGGAAATATCTGTACACTAACTGGTGTTTCTCAGTCCCCCCTCTCTCTCTCAGGGTGATATCTGTACACTGACTGTCTCTCAGTCCCTCTCTCTCAGGGAGATATCTGTACACTGACTGGTGTCTCTCAGTCCATCTCTCTCTCTCAGGGAGATATCTGTACACTGACTGGTGTCTCTCAGTCCCTCTCTCTCAGGGAGATATCTGTACACTGACTGGTGTCTCTCAGACCCTCTCTCTCAGGGAGATATCTGTACACTGACTGGTGTCTCTCAGTCCCTCTCTCTCAGGGAGATATCTGTACACTGACTGGTGTCTCTCAGTCCCCTCTCTCTCAGGGAGATATCTGTACACAGACTGGTGTCTCTCAGTCCCTCTCTCTCACGGAGATTTCTGTCCACTGACTGGTATCTCTCAGTCCCCTCTCTCTCAGGGAGATATCTGTACACTGACTGGTGTCTCTCAGTCCCTCTCTCTCTCTCAGGGAGATATCTGTACACTGACTGGTGTCTCTCATTCCTTCTCTCTGAGAGAGATATCTGTACACTGACTGCTGTCTCTCAGTCCCCTCTCTCTCAGGGAGATATCTGTACACTTACTGGTGTCTCTCAGTCCCCTCTCACTCAGGGAGATATCTGTACACTGACTGGTGTCTCTCACTCCCCTCTCTCTCTCAGGGAAATATCTGTACACTGACTGGTGTTTCTCAGTCCCCCCTCTCTCTCTCAGGGTGATATCTGTACACTGACTGTCTCTCAGTCCCTCTCTCTCTCTCAGGGAGATATCTGTACACTGACTGGTGTCTCTCAGTCCCTCTCTCTCTCTCTCAGGGATATATCTGTACACTGACTGGTGACTCTCAGTCCGTCTCTCTCTCTCTCAGGGAGATATCTGTACACTGACTGGTGTCTCTCAGTACCCCTCTCTCTCTCAGGGAGATATCTGTACACTGACTGCTGTCTCTCAGTCCCCCCTCTCTCAGGGAGATATCTGTACACTGACTGGTGTTTCTCAGTCCCTCTCTCTCAGCGAGATATCTGTACACTGACTGGTGTCTCTCAGTCCCTCTCCCTCTCAGGGAGATATCTGTACACTGACTGGTGTCTCTCAGTCCCCTCTCTCTCAGGGAGATATCTGTACACTGACTGGTTTCTCTCAGTCCCTCTCTCTCTCAGGGAGATATCTGTACACTGACTGGTGTCTCTCAGTCCCTTTCTCTCTCAGGGAGATATCTGTACACTGACTGGTGTCTCTCCGTCCCTCTCTCTCAAGGAGATATCTGTACACTGAATGGTATCTCTCAGTCACCTCTCTCTCAGGGAGATATCTGTACACTGACTGGTGTCTCTCAGTCCCCTCTCTCTGTGAGATATCTGTACACTGACTGGTGTCTCAGTCCCCTCTCTCTCAGGGAGATATATGTACACTGACTGGTGTCTCTCAGTCCCTCTCTCTCAGGGAGATATCTGTACACTGACTGGTGTCTCTCAGTCCCCTCTCTCTCAGGGAGATATCTGTACACTGACTGGTGTCTCTCAGTCCCCTCTCTCTCACGGAGATATCTGTACACTGACTGGTTTCTCTCAGTCCCTCTCTCTCTCAGGGAGATTTCTGTACACTGACTGGTGTCTCTCAGTCCCCTCTCTCTCTCAGGGAGATATCTGTACACTGACTGGTGTCTCTCAGTCCCTCTCTTTCTCGCAGGGAGATATCTGTACACTGACTGGTGTCTCTCCGTCCCCCCTCTCTCAGGGAGATATCTGTGCACTGACTGGTGTCTCAGTCCCCTCTCTCTCAGGGAGATATCTGTACACTGACTGGTGTCTCTCAGCCCCTCTCCCTCAGGGAGATATCTGTACACTGACTGGTGTTTCTCAGTCCCTCTCTCTCAGGGAGATACCTGTACACTGACTGGTGTCTCTCAGTCCATTCTCTCTCTCAGGGAGATATCTGTACACTGACTGGTGTCTCTCAGTCCCCTCTCTCTCAGGGAGATATCTTTACACTGACTGGTGTCTCAGTCCCCTCTCTCTCAGGGAGATATCTGTACACTGACTGGTGTCTCTCAGCCCCTCTCTCTCAGGGAGATATCTGTACACTGACTGGTGTCTCTCAGCCCCTCTCCCTCAGGGAGATATCTGTACACTGACTGGTGTTTCTCAGTCCCTCTCTCTCAGGGAGATACCTGTACACTGACTGGTGTCTCTCAGTCCATTCTCTCTCTCAGGGAGATATCTGTACACTGACTGGTGTCTCTCAGTCCCCTCTCTCTCAGGGAGATATCTTTACACTGACTGGTGTCTCAGTCCCCTCTCTCTCAGGGAGATATCTGTACACTGACTGGTGTCTCTCAGCCCCTCTCTCTCAGGGAGATATCTGTACACTGACTGGTGTTTCTCAGTCCCTCTCTCTCAGGGAGATACCTGTACACTGACTGGTGTCTCTCAGTCCACTCTCTCTCTCAGGGAGATATCTGTACACTGACTGGTGTCTCTCAGTCCCTCTCTCTCAGAGAGATATCTGTACACTGACTGGTGTCTCTCAGTCCACTCTCTCTCTCAGGGAGATATCTGTACACTGACTGGTGTCTCTCAGTCCCTCTCTCTCAGGGAGATATCTGTACACTGACTGGTGTCTCTCAGTCCCCTCTCTCTCAGGGAGATATCTGTACACTGACTGGTGTCTCTCAGTCCCCTCTCTCTCAGGGAGATATCTGTACACTGACTGGTGTCTCACAGTCCCCTCTCTCTCAGGGAGATATCTGTACACTGACTGGTGTCTCAGTCCCTCTCTCTCAGGGAGATATCTGTACACTGACTGGTGTCTCTCAGTCCCCTCTCTCTCTCAGAGATATCTGTACACTGACTGGTGTCTCTCAGTCCCTCTCTCTCAGTGAGATATCTGTACACTGACTGGTGTCTCTCAGTCCCTCTCTCTCAGGGAGATATCTGTACACTGACTGGTGTCTCTCAGTCCCCTCTCTCTCAGGGAGATATCTGTACACAGACTGGTGTCTCTCAGTCCCTCTCTCTCAGGGAGATTTCTGTCCACTGACTGGTATCTCTCAGTCCCCTCTCTCTCTCAGGGAAATATCTGTACACTGACTGGTGTTTCTCAGTACCCCCTCTCTCTCTCAGGGAAATATCTGTACACTGACTGGTGTTTCTCAGTACCCCCTCTCTCTCTCAGGGAGATATCTGTACACTGACTGTCTCTCAGTCCCTCTCTCTCTCTCAGGGAGATATCTGTACACTGACTGGTGTCTCTCAGTCCGTCTCTCTCTCTCAGGGAGATATCTGTACACAGACTGGTGTCTCTCAGTCCGTCTCTCTCACGGAGATATCTGTACACTGACTGGTGTCTCTCAGTCCCTCTCTCTCAGGGAGATATCTGTACACTGACTGGTGTCTCTCAGTCCCTCTCTCTCTCTCAGGGAGATATCTGTACACTGACTGGTGTCTCTCATTCCTTCTCTCTGAGAGATATCTGTACACTGACTGCTGTCTCTCAGTCCCCTCTCTCTCAGGGAGATATCTGTACACTGACTGGTGTCTCTCAGTCCCCTCTCACTCAGGGAGATATCTGTACACTGACTGGTGTCTCTCACTCCCCTCTCTCTCTCAGGGAAATATCTGTACACTGACTGGTGTTTCTCAGTCCCCCCTCTCTCTCTCAGGGTGATATCTGTACACTGACTGTCTCTCAGTCCCTCTCTCTCTCTCAGGGAGATATCTGTACACTGACTGGTGTCTCTCAGTCCCTCTCTCTCTCTCTCAGGGATATATCTGTACACTGACTGGTGACTCTCAGTCCGTCTCTCTCACGGAGATATCTGTACACTGACTGGTGTCCCTCAATCCCTCTCTCTCTCTCAGGGAGATATCTGTACACTGACTGGTGTCTCTCAGTACCCCTCTCTCTCTCAGGGAGATATCTGTACACTGACTGGTGTCTCTCAGTCCCCTCTCTCTCTCAGGGAGATATCTGTACACTGACTAGTGTCTCTCAGTCCCTCTCTCTCAGGGAGATATCTGTACACTCACTGGTGTCTCTCAGTCCCTCTCTCTCAGGGAGATATCTGTACACTGACTGGTGTCTCTCAGTCCCTCTCTCTCAGGGAGATATCTGTACACTGATGGGTGTCTCTCAGTCCCCTCTCTCTCAGGGAGATATCTGTACACTGACTGGTGTCTCTCAGTCCCCTCTCTCTCAGGGAGATATCTGTACACTGACTGGTGTCTCACAGTCCCCTCTCTCTCAGGGAGATATCTGTACACTGACTGGTGTCTCAGTCCCTCTCTCTCAGGGAGATATCTGTACACTGACTGGTGTCTCTCAGTCCCCTCTCTCTCTCAGAGATATCTGTACACTGACTGGTGTCTCTCAGTCCCTCTCTCTCAGTGAGATATCTGTACACTGACTGGTGTCTCTCAGTCCCTCTCTCTCAGTGAGATATCTGTACACTGACTGGTGTCTCTCAGTCCCCTCTCTCTCAGGGAGATATCTGTACACAGACTGGTGTCTCTCAGTCCCTCTCTCTCAGGGAGATTTCTGTCCACTGACTGGTATCTCTCAGTCCCCTCTCTCTCTCAGGGAAATATCTGTACACTGACTGGTGTTTCTCAGTACCCCCCTCTCTCTCTCAGGGAGATATCTGTACACTGACTGTCTCTCAGTCCCTCTCTCTCTCTCAGGGAGATATCTGTACACTGACTGGTGTCTCTCAGTCCCTCTCTCTCTCTCAGGGAGATATCTGTACACAGACTGGTGTCTCTCAGTCCGTCTCTCTCACGGAGATATCTGTACACTGACTGGTGTCTCTCAGTCCCTCTCTCTCAGGGAGATATCTGTACACTGACTGGTGTCTCTCAGTCCCTCTCTCTCTCTCAGGGAGATATCTGTACACTGACTGGTGTCTCTCATTCCTTCTCTCTGAGAGATATCTGTACACTGACTGCTGTCTCTCAGTCCCCTCTCTCTCAGGGAGATATCTGTACACTGACTGGTGTCTCTCAGTCCCCTCTCACTCAGGGAGATATCTGTACACTGACTGGTGTCTCTCAGTCCCCTCTCTCTCTCAGGGAGATATCTGTACACTGACTGGTGTCTCTCAGTCCCTCTCTCTCTCTCAGGGAGATATCTGTACACTGACTGGTGACTCTCAGTCCCTCTCTCTCTGTGGGAGATATCAGTACACTGACTGGTGTCTCTCAGTCCCTCTCTCTCAGGGAGATATCTGTACATTGACTCATGTCTCTCAGTCCCTCTCCCTCTCAGGGAGATATCTGTACACTGACTGGTGTCTCTCAGTCCCCTCTCTCTCAGGGAGATATCTGTACACTGACTGGTGTCTCTCAGTCTCTCTCTCTCTCTCAGGGAGATATCTGTACACTGACTGGTGTCTCTCAGTCTCTCTCTCTCTCTCAGGGAGATATATGTACACTGACTGGTGTCTCTCAGTCCCTCTCTCTCTCAGGGAGATATCTGTACACTGACTGGTGTCTCTCCGTCCCTCTCTCTCAGGGAGATACCTGTACACTGACTGGTGTCTATGTCTCGGTCCCCTCAGTGTAGTGCGCCCCTTACCCTTGCAGGACCCGACACGAAACGCGTTTCGATCGTTGCCCACCTGGTTTCTTTCTCACTCAGGACGACTTTGTGAGTGAGGTAGTCAAACAGCTCCCCTCGCTTCATCCTGGGAGACGGAAAAAAATGGCACAGGGTCAACCTCAGAGAGAGAGAGAGTGTCCCACACACGGGCGCAAGATGGCCTACCTGAGCGCTACAGCTGGGAGGTGGAGCCGGGGTTCGGCTTCACCCTGGTTAGAGTGACCGCCCACTTGGCTGTCAGCCGAGGCCTGTCGGTCACGTTTCGAGAGCAAATGCTTGTACTTACAGGTCAAACACCAGGAAAGTGACAGTCTCCGAGGTGTAGAAGTCGATGAGCGTGACTGTAAAAAGAAGAGGAAAGAAAGGGTAGTCAGCTCAAAGTGAAAAATCACCGGCCTGGGGCCGCGACCCAGCCTACAGGCCGTAACTCGACTCCCAGGCTCTCAGACGCCACAGGCCAACGTCCTGCCTTGGTTCCCCCCACCGCATCCCCCCCTCCCCCTCAGAGCAGGAACCGACAGGGCGCGCGCGGGGCCGGTTTCTTACTGATGCTCGGGTGTCCCGTGACCAGCTGCAGGATCTCGATCTCCTTCTGGGTGGACCTGCGGACCTCGTCCAGCTGCTCCTCGCTCATGCCCTCGGCGGTCACCTCGATGATCTTCACGGCGTATTCCATCCCCGTGGCCTTGTGGACGCATCTCTGGACCACGCTGCTCACGCCCCTGGCGACAGAAAAGGCAAGCGGGTCAGACGCCCTCCCCCGTGGGAGCCCGCCTCCGGCCAGCTCCTCGCCCCTGCCGTGGGATGGGCTTGCGGGTGCCGACCGCTCTCCAGTGACTCACCCGGGACCTGCTCACCGTCTGTCGGCAGCCGAGCTCGGCCCCGTTCCGTCCGGAACCAGTCACGTGTGGACAGACAGACACACGCACAGAGACGAAAACATAAGCCCCTCCCCGTGCACCTACACTAGTGAGCACACACACAGCTGCATGCACACACTTAAGCACATGCGCATGCACTGAATTACACACACGCGCACACACACACACACACACACACACACACACACACACACACACACACGTTCAGGAAGACTAACCAGCACACACTGGCCCGTTGGCTCCTTCACCCAGGGAAGGAAGGAGTGGGTCACCTACCTCCCAATCACTTCCTTGGGATCATACTTCTGGTAGAAGCTGCTGGCCGCGACTGTGTCCTCCAGTCGAACGTCTCGCGTCATGCTGACGAGTGAAGAACTTCGAGACGTAAATAAGCTGGGGACTGGAACGCCGGGGACTGGAACGCCGGGGACTGGAACACCGGGGACTGGAACACCGGGGACTGGAACACCGGGGACTGGAACAGAGAGACAGAAAGAAACAGGAGGTCAGATCCCATGTCTGTGTGGAGTGTTATACAGCAAAGTCCCGAGGGATCCTCCCTCTTTCAGCTACCGTCCAACTCCGGGAGACAAAGCACACTGGGTCTGATCCTGCCCTGGTCAGGCCACATATGCTCTCTGCCCCTCCTCCCGCTCTCACCGAGGTACCTGGGCTAAGTGTGAGTGAGAGAGGGTGTGAGAGAGAGCCGGCCGGTCAGAGCATACTGGCGGGGGAGGGCATGTGAGGGAGAGCGTGAGTGTAAGAGCGTGGGAGAGCCTCCATACTCCCAACACCACCTTCCGCCAACCCCGGCCCCCCACATCAAACCCCCTGCCTTAATACTCCCTCCGTACCGACCCTCCGACAGTGCGGTGCTCCCTCAGTACTGACCCTCCGACAGTGCGGCGCTCCCTCAGCACTGACCCTCTGACAGCGCGGCGCTCCCTCAGCACTGACCCTCCGACAGCGCGGCTCTCCCTCAGCACTGATCCTCCGACAGTGCGGCTCTCCCTCAGTACTGACCCTCCGACAGTGCGGCGCTCCCTAAGCACTGACCCTCCGGCGCTCCCTCAGCACTGACCCTCCGGCGCTCCCTCAGCACTGACCCTCCGGTGCTCCCTCAGCACACAGTCCTCTCATTGGCAAGAGCCAGCAAACCACGTCTGACACACGTGTACCCTCAGGTCTAAAACTAAAAGCCTCAGTCGCCAATCACAGCGTTCACGTGATCCTCCCAAGAGCTGGACCGACCTACCTGTCTTCATTCCCCCAGTGAGGGTTTACAGTGGTGACGAGAAAGAGAGGGAGGGAGAGCACAGTGGGGGCCGGGGGAGGGAGGTTGCTCCTCGGGGTGACAGTTACGGGCTGATTCTGGGGGTCGGGCTTCTCAGCCGGGAGAGAGGGCAAATTTGACTGCTGCGTTCGTCCTGGGTCACCGATGTGCAATGTTGCTCAACCCGAATGAGTTTGGAGATTGGAGATAGAAGATAGGATCTGTCCAATCCCAGTGACCGACGGTGATTGGATTAACAGGAAACAATGAGGCTGCAGGGAGTGATGGGTCCACAAACAGAACCAGCAGAGGTCAGCCGCCCCATAGCCAGCCACCAGAGCCGATTCTCTCCCTCCCTGACTCAGGGGCCCTTCCTAGATTGGCAGAGCACAGAAGGAGGTCCTTCTGCCCCTTGCACCTGTGCTGGCTCTCTGGCAGAACTATCCAATTGATCCCTCATCGCCCCGGCCAATCGGCCTGTGAATTTTTCCCCTTCCAGTGTTTCCCCATCTCCCCCCGCCAATTTGCCCCAATCGCCTTCGACGTATGTCCCCCTCTGGTTTCCCCACCCTCCTGCCAACGCAAACGGTTCCTCCTCGTTCCCTCGATCCCAACCCCCTTCCCGACGGGGAAACGCCTCGATTCAATCCCACCCCACCCCTCCCCCCCTCAACCCCTTTAACCTTCCCCGCTCCGGGGTTGGGAGGTGGGGGGGGGGGGTGAGCTACCCCAGCTCCTGTGGTCTCTGCACACGGACCGAGATCTCTCCAGCGCCCTGTGTCCGTTCTGGTGAACCTCCCGCAGCTGGGGCCTAACCAGTGTTTTACAAAAACATACGATCGAGGAGCAGGAGGAGGCCATTCGGCCCCTCCAGCCTGCTCCGCCATTTGGCAAGATCGTCGCCGATCTAATAGCTGACCTCAAATCTGCACCTCGCCTAACCCCTGACAACCCACCACCCCACTCCGCTCGCCAAGAATCTATCCACCTCGGCCTTAAAATAATCCACCGCCTTTTCCGGGAAGTGAGTTCCAAAGCCCCCTGAGTGAGAAATTTTCGCTTCATCTCCGTTTTGAATGGGCTACCCCTTGTTTCTAAACGGTGACTCCCGCCCCCACCCCCCTCCCCCTCCCCCAGTTCTGGATTCTCCCACAAGAGGATAACATCCTCTGTGCATCCACCCTGTCAAGGCCCCTCGGGATCTTACCTGTTTCAATCAACTCGCCTCTTTAAAAGAGAACAATTAAATTTATAAAGCATCTTGAATATAAAGAAGCAGCGTTGTCTCACGCTCTACCGACGTGCCTTGCTTAGAGCTCAGTCTCCTGGCTGAAGAGCCAGAAGGGGTCTCTCTTAATACCCAGCCGGAACGTGTTACGCAAGGCGGCCGATGCTTCGCAGGGTCTTTGCCGTGCAGGAGGAGGCCATTCGGCCCATCGAGTCGGCACTGGCTCCCTGGAAGAGCGCTCCACCTAGTCGCACTCCCCTGCCTTATCCCCGTAACCTTGCACGCTCTTTCGTTTTAGGTAGCAGACCAATTCCCTTTTTTTGAACGCCTCGATCGAACCTGCCTCCACCACCCTTTCAGGAAGTTTGTTCCAGACTCCAGCCGCCCTCCAGGTGAAAAAAAAATGTTTCCCCACCTCACGTTTACTCCTTTTGCCCAATTAGTTTGAACCCGTCCCCTCTCGTTCTTGGTGTCGTCTCGAGTGGGAACAGTTTCGCACTATTTACCCTGTCCATCAGGGTCTTGAATACCTCCATCAAGTCTCCTCTCAGCCTTCTTTTCTCCAAGGAAAACAGTCCCAACCTCTCCAGTTGTCAGGAAGATATAATAATTCTCATAATATTATTGGAATTTATTATAAAATGGAGTAATAGCGGGATGTGTCTATGTGTGTGAGACTTAATTGAATTAGTCTGCGGAAAAGAAGTTAGGTTTTAAATGTTAGTCAGGTAAACAAGGGGAAGTTTAGAATCATAGGTGTCAAGGGATAATTTGCATTTTGAAATAAACTAGACTAGATTGTTTTCAAAGGAGGGGTGAAATGTGTCACCTAACCAGGTGAAGTTTAAAAACAGTGCGTTTATTTTCCCCCCAAAGATTACTGGTAAAATTTAGTGCTATGAGAGGTTTTTATTGTCAGGGAGGTAAAGTCCAAAGACATGGTGAAACAATGGGAATTTTCATTCAAAGAGGAAAATATGTATAAAGGAGAGAAGACTGTTTGTAAGGGAAGACGTTTTTAAGATCTTACAAGTGTGAGAAAGCATTCAGCACCTATACCTCAAGCTGCTGTCACCAGGGATTCAGGTTAAGGAAACTCACTTTGAATTCGACTTGTTCAGGGTATCATGTTTCTTTACCTAGGTCTTTTAAAATCTGTGTGTCTTACTGTTGCCTTAATGAAAGTGTAACTGGGAGTTAGACTGATTAGGGGATTTAGAAGTTATCATTGTCATCATTGAAGATCTATATATGTATTTCAAATCATTTCTCTTATTAATAAAATGTTTAGTCTATTTTTGTAAAAACCGATAAGACTCGGTGGTCTTATTACCATAGATTCAAAGCACGCATCTCGAAATTTAAACAAATTCAAATGAGTTGTGACAGTTGTTTCAAGTTTCCCTCTGGGATTTGAATGGCTCAGCATTTACCATCTGCTGTGTCATAACACCAATCTATCCTCATAGCTACAGTTGAATCTCCTCTGTACTCTCTCCAATGCTTTCACATCCTTCCTCAAGTATGGCGCCCAGGACTGGACGCAGTACTCCAGAAGGGGCCTAACAAAGCCTTATACAAGTTCAACATGACCTCCTTGCTCTTGTACTCAATGCCCCAATGCTTTGGATGCATTTATCAAACTAATTGAATAGCAGAATTTTGAGAAGGGTTTGAGGAAGTGAGAGACCTTGGAGTGCAGGTCCCTGAAGGTCACAAGACAGGTGGACAAGATGGTAAGGAAATCGTATGGAATGCTGGAGCGGTATAAAACGCTGGTTAGACCACAGCTGGAATTTTGTGTACGGTTCCAGTCACCACATTACAGGAAGGTCCTGGAGAGGGTGCAGAGGAGGTTCACAAGAACATGACCAGGGCTGGAAAATTGCAGCTATGAGGAGAGATCGGAATAGGGTGGGTTGTTTTCCTCAGGACAGAGGAGGCTGAGGGGGTGACCTGACTGAGGTGCACGAAATTATGAGAGGCCGAGAGAGAGGGCAGACAGGGAAGCCTCGCTTCCCCTAGTGGAGGGGGGGGGGTCAATTACCAGGGGGCACATGGATTTATGGTGATTGGTAGAAAGTTAGAGGGGACACGAGGAGACACATCTTCATTCAGAGGGTGGTGGATGTCTAGAATTCACTGCCTAAACTAAGTTGAGGCTGAAGTGCTCCACTTATTTAAAAAGGTACCTGGATCTGCTACTAAAGTGCTGCAACCTGCAAGGCTACGGATCAGGGGCTGGAGCGTGGGGTTAAAACAAACGGCTGGCTTTGCGGTTTCTCCTTTGTGGTCGGCTGGCACTGAGATGATGGGCTGAGTGGCCTCTTTCTGGGCTGTAACTTCTCCATGGTTTGGATTGGCCTTGGTTGAGGAGTCCGCACCTGGGTTGCAGGGGGGTGGGTGTGTGTGGGGGTGGGGAGTGGGGGTGGGGATGGGGTGGGGGGGTTGCGGTGCGGGATGGGACACAGGATGGTAAAGATTGAGAGGATTTAGACTGACTTTGAGGAGCAGCTTTTTCACCCAGAGGTTGGTGGGGAGGCGGGATTCACAGCCGTGAGCTGGGGTGGAAAGAGGCAGAAGCTCTCATCACATTTAAAAAGAACTCAAGCTCCAACGCAGCGGACCAAGAGCTGGAAAAGGGACCGGGGTGGATAGCTGCTTGTCGGGTGGACTCCCTCTGTTGCTGAGGAGATCTTCGATTGAGCAAAACAGGCCAAGACACTGCACGGAGGCCTTAAAACAAGCACCACACGACACGAGCCCCATAAGGAGGAATCCTCACAGCTCGGTCAGAGCGGTCGGTCTTAAGGAGTGCCTTAAGGAAGAAGGAGGGCCACAGAGATTTAGGGAGGGAATTCCGAGGCTCAGGGCCCTCCCTCACCCCTGCCCCAGGAGGCCGAAGGCAGGGCCGCCGATGGTGGAGCGATGGGAATCAGGGGATGCTCGAGAGACCGGAATTGCAGGAGCGCAGAGATCTCGGAGGGTTGAAGAGGCTGGAGGAGGTTACAGAGATCGGGAGGGTTGTCGGGGCTGGAGGAGGTTACAGAGATAGGGAGGGGTGTAGGGGCTGGAGGAGGTTACAGAGACAGGGAGGGGTGTAGGGGCTGGAGGAGGTTACAGAGACAGGGAGGGGTGTAGGGGCTGGAGGAGGTTGCAGAGACAGGGAGGGGTGTAGGGGCTGGAGGAGGTTGCAGAGACAGGGAGGGGTGTAGGGCTGGAGAAGGTTGCAGAGACAGGGAGGGTTGTAGGGGCTGGAGGAGGTTACAGAGATAGGGAGGGTTGTAGGGGCTGGAGGAGGTTACAGAGATAGGGAGGGTTGTAGGGGCTGGAGGAGGTTACAGAGATAGGGAGGGTTGTAGGGGCTGGAGGAGGTTACAGAGATAGGGAGGGTTGTAGAGGCTGGAGGAGGTTACAGAGATAGGGAGGGTTGTAGGGACTGGAGGAGGTTACATAGATAGGGAGGGTTGCAGGGACTCGAGGAGGTTACATAGATAGGGAGGGGTGTAGGGGCTGGATGTGGTTACAGAGATCGGGAGGGTTGTAGGGGCTGGAGGAGGTTACAGAGATCGGGAGGGTTGTAGGGGCTGGAGGAGGTTACAGAGATCGGGGAGGGTTGTAGGGGCTGGAGGAGGTTACAGGGATAGGGAGGGGTGTAGGGGCTGGAGGAGGTTACAGAGACAGGGAGGGGTGTAGGGGCTGGAGGAGGTTGCAGAGACAGGGAGGGGTGTAGGGGCTGGAGGAGGTTGCAGAGACAGGGAGGGGTGTAGGGGCTGGAGAAGGTTGCAGAGATAGGGAGGGTTGTAGGGACTGGAAGAGGTTACAGAGATAGGCGGAGGGATTCCTGCCAAACTATGTCATTTCAAACTACTGTGCGTTAAAATTCAGCTCAATTATATCCGCCTTTTTCACCAGCCTGTGTCCTCCTGAGGTCAGTTACTATCATCCACACTCTTCCAGTCTCATCCCAGCTTAGAACACCAGCCCTCCCACCACTTATTATGGCATTAATTCTTCAACTCATTCACCACATCACAACTGAGGGAGTGCCGCACTGTTGGAGGGTCAATGCTGCAGGGGAGCCGCACTGTCGGAGGGTCAGTGCTGAGGGAGAGCCGCACTGTCGGAGGGTCAGTGCTGAATGAGCGCCACACTGTCGGAGGATCAGCGCTGAGGGAGAGCCGCACTGTTGGAGGGTCAGCGCTGACCGGTGCGCTGCATTATCGGAGGGTCAGCGCTGAGGGAGAGCCGCACTCTCGGAAGGTCAGCGCTGAGGGAGCACTG